>QDEB01086995.1:0-11256 GCA_004193795.1 Asbolus verrucosus
TTTAAAATTTGAAAATTGAATATTTTTTATTGAAGTTCCTTTCGAAATGGTTTTAACAGCTGAACATAAGATATTTTTAATTAAAACTTACGAAAATTAAAAATAAAATACGTTTTATTTTATGGTATAATAATAAGACATACGTTTTTAATGTCGTGACCCATTTGATAGAAAGACTTTTGGATCGCTCGGTAATTCATATTAGTGCTTCCAAACAACATTAAACAGACCTTGGACAAACTAAAATTCTTTCAATATAAAGAAAACAAGACATGCGTACGACCGAGCTTATGACCTAATAATTAATATAATAAAATGAATAAAATATTATAATATTAGAGTAGTATTTGTTCATTCATTTTGTCTAGTTGAAAAAATGGTTTTAAATTCTTCTGGTACAAGGGATACCTGACTTTCTCTTTCATCAAATTATGAGCAGTAAAGAGAAGAAAAAAGAGGAATGATATTCAGAGTTAAATTTAAGAGAGGGTGTTTGCTTTTCCCTCGCACTTTACAACTTTGTTTCAGTTAAAAAAAATATCGCTTTATAAAGAGAGTGATAACAATTAGAAAATCAGAGTCTACGCTCAAAATATTTAGTTATCTTTTGCAACCGCTAATAGTTTTCGGAAATTGTATTGCGTTTCAAATAATTTGAAAATTAAGAAAGCCAAAATGTGCTAAATGCACCGTAAGTGAAGAGGATACAAAGAAAATGAGTGAATTTAAAAGTTGAGAAGGATAGTAAGTGGCACAAAGATTAATAAAACTCAAAGGATTTTCCTAAGTGCCGTCCAAGTTCCAACTTACTGAAGTGAAAGCTGAAAAGAAGCCGAAGTATTTAGGACAAAAAAAGCATAAATACCATTTTGTAAATTGTAGTTGGTTCTATTAAATATAGAAAAACCGTAACAATGCGAACATTATCCCCTTTAAATAATAGTTGTATAAGCAATCGATTATTACTCTCAAACCCGTCCATTAAATATCTAATTAATTAATTGAATTACTAAACACCACATTGATCGGTTTAGACTAATCGTGGTTAAGGTGCAGTGGAAATGACTGTCGTTGCTAATATTAATATATAATATATACATTACTAATTATATATGTATACGAATATGTATACGAATTTACAAAAGAACCACCGTCGTTGGTTCTTTTGCCTAAAGTAAATTCTACCCGCAACCAACAGTTGTATTTGACTATCTCAAATTTCAAATTATTTTAAAGCTAATAGGTGATTATAAACTACAAAGAACCCCGCTGTGTTCTAATAACATCATGTAAACTGCACACTAGATTAAACAAGAGATACAATAATACGATCTCCAAATTGCACCAAATCTAGAACTCCTGTGGTCCCGCTGAGTCTTAATAATGGATAAATTATGACTTTAAATTCTACCGTAATTGAACCATTTCGCGAGTATGTGGGTTTGTCTTTAATTTTGCTAATTAACATGCAAATATTACGACAGTTTTTATTTGTCATTCAATCAAAAAATATGTTTAATTTTCCAGATGTTCACCATTACCATGGCCGGTTTGTTGTGTGTAGTCGACAATGTAATGAAAACATTCGTATAATAAGTATTCAGAGGACAAAAATTGTTTACGTTATATCAGATAATTAACTTATTCTTTATTTTTTTGTTGTCACTTTATTTTTCATAGAATATGTATTTATTGATTGTTGACTGAATTATGTATGTGATGTTATTGATTTATGTTGTTAATTAAACTTATTTTGGTATCTTTCATCTACATATAATTAACTCCAGATAAATCGATGGGGCTATGCGTTTAACAAATTATTGATAATTCATATCTAAAATTGTTATTTTCACCTCTATCTTAATTACTTTATGGGTTTCTACCCAACGGCCATAAATAGAAGCGACAAAACGTGTTGAGTTTATATAACGCGAATGAATTCCTTACATTTTGAGTAAATCCTCAAGAAACAATTGCCAACGTAGAGACCCCGTCTTGCAGAACCTGAACCTATCTTAAACGATTGTTTGGTTATCATGAAAATCAAGTCGTAAATCATGATGCCAGTTCAAATCCATGTAAAACTGCCGAAAATGGTCCTCAGGTGTTGTTTATTTTCATCTGAGCTCGTACGACAAAAATCGATTACGTACATGGTTCTGTCCCTTTTTTTGGCGAAGTTTTAAGTTGTTGTTTATGATGGCGAGGAACCTTTAACACTTCACGCACAGTTCAGTGACAAAAAAATCACACCTGTAAGACGGCCCAACCTTCAGTGTATTTTTCGAACATCTGAACCAATAACACGGTCATCGAGAGCCTCTGTAATTCGATCCAACCTCGAAAAGCGATCGCCAAAGTTCGGATTTATATGCGCAAAACTGAGCAAATACCGTCTCAAAAATGTGCAATATTAAAATTAAATATTTTTTTTTCATTATTTATTAAGATATAAACAAAATTTTCGAAAGCGGACTATTAATTTTTTATTTTCGCCGGAAATGACCACAACTTTCTTGTTTTAAATGGCACACCTCACCTCCGCTTCGCTAACTTACAAGTTCGCCAATAAGTTATACAGTCCAAAAACAAATCAGGGTACAAGTTTAAAACAAAATTTCTAAATTAAGGGATAATTGCCATTTTCAAAAATTATTGAAAAATCCGTTATAATATAATAAATGAAGAAAAAAGTATAACACTGGTTCCAAAATTCATGGTAGCAGCATCTGAATTTTACTGTTTGTTAAATTTATTTAGAATGTTATTATTATTATTATTATTATTATTATTTTTAATTAAATAATTTGCTTCTTTCTTTTGACACACTGTTTAAGATGTTGTGTTTAATTTTTCATTCTAACGGATAATTATAATAATAATTATTATTATTTAAATATTACAGACAAGAGAGCGCGCCGTACACCCAGCGGCACCATTATTATTATTATTATTATTATTTTCAAAATATGAAAAAAAATCGATTAAAATGCGATAAAATAGGAGAAAGCTTCACTACGGGTTCTAAAACAGCAACAATGCACTGCAGGCTCTGATCCCACGATTGTTACCATATTTGAAAATGCCAATTATAATAAAATCATTTTGTTTAGTAATGAAATGCATGGAAAAAAAAAGAAGAATAGAAGGAGAACAATAAGTGGAAAAAAACGTTTTGGTGGCGTAGAGACCAACTGGAAGCATCTTCAAAGTGCGTCAACGTATGTGCTTAGGAGTCAGAGGTCTTAAATTTCGATAAGACGAAGGCTGTTCTGATAAACTAGCGGAACCCACGTGCTGTTTAAAATTGAAGAGCAAAAACTCTGTTAAATCGTTGTACTCTTTTTTAGCGTTTACAATGATTTTTGTTAACTGAAACACGTTAAAAGTGGTCACGTCCCGAATTAATACAGTTCCGAGAAGAGTGGCATTGAAATTTGGGCAGTGGCTGCGGGAATCGAAAAAGATTTTCGTGGGGCAATTTACAAATTGTTAAGAGGGTCCCCAGGTAGGAAGACGCATTAGGGACAATGGAGACAAAACAAGAGCACGTCAACAAGGTCTCAAGTCATCAAACTGAAATCTCAATAGTGTTTTCGTGTAAATGCTATCATAACTACAAAATATCGATAGAAGATTACTTGGTTCCAGTTGAGCGGAACGAGGGGCGCTACGTCCGAACATGGTATTTCAATTACAGAAGCTCATTAAATTCATATTGGTTCATCTCGTCTTCAATTTATATTTTTTTCTCAGACTTTCCAATCTTAATTTCGACCGTGTTAATACATTTAAGAATTTATTAATGAAAATCCAAAGTGTGTACTGCCCTATCGCTCTATCATAATAAACATTTTAATGGCCCATAAATCGGTTTTGGTGATTGTAAGAAAAATGTAAATTTTCGCAGCCGTCTCGCTGTAACTCCTCTAATCTTGTCTATGATTTTTTTTTCTTCACTCATAAACCTGTTGAATATATTACACATTACTACGCACAGGATGTTGCAATTCTAATGAGCCATTTGCAAGCATAGATACATCGCCCAGGCGGTCTACCGAGCATGCTCTATGCAGAAAGGGCACTTCATTCAAGGTCACAATTCCGACTCATTTCACATCGCGAAGGTACTTCTGGTACCCAAAAAAATGTATACAACTAACCGCAAGGCCACCAAGAACGATGTCCTTTTTTTTTACATTGAACATCCTCTCTATGTCATAATGACTTTGAAATTGTTAGATGAGTACACAAATTACTTGCATTAACGGTAATATCACTTTTTCAACCGTTAGATATTTACCACTTTTTAAAACTGTTGTTCTCTCCGCGCCACTGTTCGACTTAATCTTGAGAATGTCGTTTGGCTTATTAATTTTTCCAACAACATAAACCATTTTCGCAAATTAAGTGCCACCGTATTAACATCTTCCTGGTTATAATAATAATAATAATAATAATAATAATAAATTATATTTTTGCCTTAATCTCCGCAATCATCACTTTTAATTAATTTTTAAGCTTATAATTGTCATAATCCTGTAAAATAATAAAAACACGAGCTGGTGTTTGCCATGACAACGTTCACATCGCAAACACACTCCAATTCTCCCAAAATAATTTACTTAATCCCAAGATGAATAAACACGCAATGAGACCACCACAGAAAATCGCTCAAATACTCACACCATGTCGTCATCTCGGCTCTCAGCAACGGTATCGACACTGCTTTTCGAATATCTAAGGTCATTAAAACACTCTGTACAATGTTAATTATGAAATTGCAATATGGTGAGGTGTCTGGTATTTTTCTACTAATTTCTTTTTAATAACTGGATACAGCATAACGAACGTCAGCACTAAAATTTTTCCTAATGATGTAGGCGACGCCATTTCAAAACCATCATCAGTGTTAAACATAAATGCACATACAACTATGAGCTTCTTTCATCATTAACTTGAAAAAATAACCACTAAATTTATACTTTTGGATAAATAAATGTGTAATGACTTAATTTACAGTAACGGATCAAATTATTTGTGACCGCAATTTGAACGTAATTTCTCTCTGTTAACTAACTTTACTCCAGCCGGTCCTCAAATAGGTTTAGAGCAGTGTTAAAAATTTGTTGGAACTAATGGGAACCTCAGTGCTGTTCCTTTGGCGTCCACGTAGTCTCCTTAAACTAAAATTTTCCATTTTCATATTTGTACAAATCTATTTGTACAAATACCGTCGCACATACCACCAAAGACTGTTGAAACAAAAACCAAGAACTTTAATGAAATACTGCCATTGAAAGATAAAATATTATATACCGGGTGTAGACAAAACATGGCTCACCCCCAATTTTTCTTTATTTGTTACGATAGATATTAAGAGAAAATTTTCCACAATCAATTCAAAACCCCTCTTTTGACATAAACATCATCTTTTGCAATTTTACTTCTTCCGAAAGTGACGGATGGGACGCTCCACATATTTTTATATTTTTAGATTCTACATGAAGTTCAATAGTACCTTTTTCAACTCAAAAATTTTCACAAAAGCCATTTAGCAAAGAATACATTATCACCCATAACTTGGAATTTGGTCTAAAATTAAGTTTACATAGCCTAAATTAAATTCTATACATTTTAATTTTAGACTAAATGCCAAGTTATGAGTATGAATGTACTTAAAAAAACGGTTTTTTTAAAAACCTAAAAAAAACATGGAAAAACCTATAAACTTCGAAACACTCTATGACAGTTTTTTTAAGTTTTTAATTTTTTTGACTTGAGATCACCAGAAATTATGGCTTACGACTTATGACGTTTGGTTAAAACTAAACAAAAATTTGTTGTCTCAAATGGACAATATTGGACTCAGAATTTTGTGTTGAATCTAAAAATATATGTTGTTCCGTTTAAAATAAGAAAATTGGAATCATTTCCAGCAAAAATAAAAGTGCAAAAGAATGACAAGCTTACGTCAAAAAATTACAAATCTATTAACTATAGTAAATTGTGTTTCAGTATCTTACCAAAAAAGAAAAAGAAATCTATTGGGATCAGTCTTGTTTCGTTAACACCCGGTATATAGACAATATTTCAGAATGTTTTAAGTAGTTTTTAATCCGAATCATACATTAGGCTGTAAATACTGGTTTGTCATATATACAAAGCTATCTTAGTCTGTGCCAAGATCAATCAAAAATCGAAAAACGAAAAGGAGAGCAATTAAAGTTTGAAAAATCCTGCGAAAAACTTGAGAATGATAAAGAGAAATCTGAGAAACCGGAACCGTTTTCATTTCTTCCAGTGGAATTAGTAACTCATTTGAATTTAGGGTTAATGTTGGTAAATCTGTTGATTGATTGTGTTCACACATTGTTTACAAACACTTGAACAATATCTGGTTTCTAATTGAATTGTATATAAGTCTATCCATACATAGCTGGAATGATTGTCGTCTGTAATTAGTGTATAGGCGTGAGGCCCATTGTGTTGAACACTTTAATGTCTATCATACAATAAATGATACATACACACCCTGAGAAATAATTATACACAAGCGCAAAACCTAATAATATACGTGTCAGAAAAATGCTTTCGCTTAAACACACCGAAACTATTCGTTTTCGTCATTTTTGTTGCCAAAATACTCGTCACGTAAGACATTATTTAATATCGCCACTTTCATTAGCTGTTGACGTGTCTTTAATCACTCCTTTTATACCACCATTATGTGGGTACAAGTTGTTATATGCGGTTCAACCCTTTCGACTTTTTTTCCTATTTTCTATACGTACACAATTTGATAACTTTTAATAACCTTCCTTCTCTTTTAAATTGACGAGGGCGCAGATGCGTATCGTGGCAAACATTTTAGTACGTACAAGCATCGAAAGGGTTCAGCTATTTGATATCTTACACGCAATTTTCTTTGTTGTATTGTCAGTCAACACCTCCCCAAAACTTTCATGTTCGGGGTGTCAGTCGGTACTTGACGGTTGCAAGGCGATAAGCTCGACGAAAAATTAACACAAATTAATAAACATTTCCTCTATTTTATGAAATCCGCACACACTTCCAAACCTACAAATCAAAAATATCTGCGTTTAGGATATCCCCTTTATGTGGTACAGGTGTGCCACAGTGTCCCCCTTCCGTATCATTTTTTTTACCTATTCGAGCATCAGATTTGGTACATGGATTACCAACATAGCAAGGACAAAATTGCACGTGCAATAATGCCCGCTTATAACGAACTGCATGACACTGGTGACTTGCTTCGTTAAAAGCGAAGTTCATAATAAAAACTATATAATAGCAAATGCAAAAATTCCACTTCAATAATCTGTTTGTTGTCAGTTACATTGTAGCGATAATAACGGCAAATTCTTTTCTCTTTCATGTTTCACTTTGCTTTACTAGACTTTCTAAATGTTTAATGTTTTTGTCTATATTTACTTTTTAATGGAAAAAATTGACGCTTTCAGTTCGAAATGATGTTACAATGTTATTGCAACTATGCAAGCAATAAGTGAAAGTCGTATGCTTTTACTAACTCGTGTTTTAAACTTTAAATAAACTGTACAAAAGAACTTTACGCAGAGTTAACCTGCAGACATAAATTCTCTTCAATTACAAGTCTTCCATTGTTGCAGAAGGCCTTTAAAAGAATTGAGTCCGAAACCACTAATACTTTGGTAGAAATATATTGACACGCTCCTCGATTAGATTAGGAACGACTGGAGGAAAATTCAATTTTTGTTACAAACAGGTTTGTTATAAGCGGTCATTTTCTCCTAAGTTCCACTATAATATGTGGTTCTATTAAAATTAGGTGAAGCTTGGATGGAAATTTTGGCGGAAATTCCAGTTTAACAAATCCGGTTTCGGTGTAACCGACTTTACTGTACTGAGTGTAAACATCCGTGTATTTTCATTATGAGTATTGAAATTTTCATTTTTTTTTTTTTAATCGTGAAATAGCTACAGCCACACGGATTCATTTCTGTCAACTTGAAAACAACCATACAAATAAATAAAAAAAATTAAATCAGTTATTCAAAATTTTGTTGAAATACATTTTTAAAGTTAAATCGTTCTTTTCAGTGATTTGAAAACATTTGAAAAATATTCTTATTACGTTATCACTATCTTAACACTGCTGCAAGACCCTCCGGCGTGTCACATTTCACTTGTATACTGTCTCCACTGAAAGAACCGTCATTTTTACTATTTATTCTTATAAACGAAGCTACTGAATGAGATTTCAAACTAATTACTATAATATTTTATTTATTTTTTGGTTATTTGGACAAAATATATCATAGAATAACAATGTTTCTGTTAATGGAATTAGTATTGTAAAATATATACTATACTACTATATAATATTTCGTACTGAAATTTCTTGTTGGTATGATATCTACAGCTGTTTGAGGCACCTCCAGAATATCTTTTTTTAAACTACCGGCCGGGCATAAATAATGTTATTTCGTATTATTAATAACATTGGAGTAATCACAAATGGCGACATTGTGACAGCCACCGTGCTAAGATTTAATGAAAAATTTCAAGTTATTCTTATTGTTGCTGTTTACGTCCTACAGTGGAGTCTAACGAATGCAATAAATCTTTTAGTCCTTGGTGGCTGTGAACTGCAAAACGTGTGTCTCAACTTGGTGCATACAACTTAACTGTCAAAACAGCATTTGCAATGTTATTAATTGTAAGTTCATTAAAGATTTGATTTAAAGAAAAAACACTTCAAAATTTGACAGCAAACTGACATGTAAGACACACATTTTGCAATTCGCAGCCATCTAGGACTAAAAGATTTATTTATATTTAATAAATAAATCATTCATGGGTGACACGTATTCGCACCCTGTATATTACTACAAATTAGAATTCAAAATGGGTGGGGCATGTTTGCGCAAATTGCAGCTCCGCCGGCTCTTTTCTAAAAATGTTTCGTATGCAAGCATTGATTTTTTTAGAAGATGATTATTGTAATCGAAGCTCTCGCAGCAAGGTTCTAAGGTCAGAGCTGAAATTTCCACGTAATGGAAATTTATTCAGTTGTTTTTTCGAACTAGGTGTAAGAAAATCAGGAAAGGAAAGCTAATTAATTAACATTTTTTGAGTAAATTTTCGCGGAATGATTTGTAGAGTCAACAGAAGTTTGGGTTTTATTTGTGTATGAAATTACGTTAGGTAAATTGGCGTGGTCAGAGGGGTAGAGAGGCGGTGGCGACGGTTCAGAAAATATCTTAGTTAGTTAATATATCTTGGTTAAGTGTCCAACATGTGTGTGTAAAATATAAATTGAATTTGTCCCCCTCGCAGCGAGATGAATACTTGTAATTTCTCATTAAAATTATAAATGTGCAATTGGGGCGATGTAATTTGTTAAATGGGTTGTATAGGCTTAAGCGTGTTTTAATTTGATTTGTTGATGAATTAAATTGGCGATGGCCGTTAATGAATTGGCCGTAACTTGGATCGAAATTAAGAGCTTAAAAATAATTGTGCCAACGACGTAATTGCAGCGTTGAAGGAGTGAAAGTAGCTCGCATAAAAATGTAAATATTTATCCGGAGCAAGAGAATATAAATATCAGCAATGGTGTTCTTGTTATTTCCATTTTATTAAAAATAGCCGAATTGCGTGAAGATATAACAATGCTTTTAAATTCTTGTTGATTGTAGATATGTTTTCAATTTGAGTGTTACTACGCGAGCTTTCGTCATATTAGCATTTAACCCTCGCTTTGAATCGATTTCGCATTCTACCTAATTAGTAACAAAATACAATAGCTACACCGTCAGAAAGTTAATGATCGCCTCGTGATTCCTTGAAACGATTTGACAGGGAATGCTCTACAAATGCGATGCAGAAAAACTGTCATTCTTAAAAACCACTTTGTTTCGAAGAACTTTACAATTTGAAACGAACTGACTCGGCAATTATTGCTTCTTAACCACACACGCACAAATATCCCACTTATTTTCCCACCAACCGCGCATTTCGTGAACTATGCCGATGTGGAGCTCTTTTTATACCACCCGTCTGCGATATACACCCCGAGACCCACTCCCGAGGACACATCCTATTTCCTTACTTTTGTCTATTCTCCGACTACAACTTCGAGAGAAACAAAGAGCCACAGCCGGACGGGAAAAAATCGAATAAATAAAAAGGTCAAAGAAGAAGAAATCATGTAACAGGAATTATTAACAAAGCATGGAGCGACGGAATTTCCAGAAAGCATAATAAAGAGATAACGAACATTTCTGCAATTATCAAAAAAACTCGCTGCTCGTGTTTTCCCAAACCATCAACCTGAGCATAAGCACCCTTTTTGTTTAAATTGTTCTTATATTATTGGCCTTTTTTAATCGTCGTGGTTCTCTAACCTTTATCCACATCTTACTCTTTTATTTTCATCATTGAAGTCACCAATTATTGCTACTGGTTTCATCAGTTTTGAAAATGTAACTAGTGTTATTCAAATTTTGATATTTTTTTGACATCCATATCTAACAGAAAAATTATGTGAAATCCATTAACAAATTTTTGTAATAGTTGTTGACCAATAGTTGCTATTCTCGTTCAAATTCTCGGATTAACTAGAATCCCTTTTTTTCTTTTATTTCGTCATTTTTCCCAATTTTATTGAAATATCGAAAGAATATTTTTGATGAAATGTTTTATTAAAGAATTACAAGTTAAAAAAAATGTTTTTCAAGTGGTTCTAGCTCCTTAATTGTGCAATTGTTGTCCTTGATAGCATGATCTTTCCACCGATATCTTGGTAAAAATTTAATGTTTTCTAATCCAATAAGAGTAACAAAAACCGAGAAGTTTTAATGAGGATTTGAAGCATAAAATGTCGACAGAATTGAAAAAAGTGACGTCCATGACTTTTTACAAGGACCTATATTACGTAATTCACTCATTAGGTCCTTTAAAACCTATTTGAAAAGAGATCAGAATTGATATCTCGATGAAGAAAAGATGATCTACGTGATAGAAACAACTGAATAGAATACTGAAGGAAAAAATATTAATAAAACCAAATTTTGAAGAAGTGCTTAAAAAAATAAAAATGAAAAACAGAAGTAAAGAAGTATTTTTTGAAATGATGCAAGCCAAGAAAAAGAGAAGTAAAACGAAAAATGAAACAGACTGAAGGTATCATACTCCGATTTTTATGTTTGTTACGATTTGTTTTAAGTTATTATTATCATTATTATTATT
>QDEB01087011.1:0-13807 GCA_004193795.1 Asbolus verrucosus
ACATTGAATGAAGAATTTTTCCAAAATATTTCAGAATAAAAAATCTATTCTTGTCAAATTATTACTCGTGACGAAAATTACGATATTAAAAAAAAGATATATCATTTAAAAAAATTGTATGTAACTATGGATTTAACAATCATAAAAGAACAGCATGTGTTACATTTTATAAGGGATTATTAAAAACAGAACGAATATTTTGTTTCAAATGCATCTTTAAAATAATCAGGAAGCATAATCTTTCTTAAAAGACGATTAAAAAGATATATTTTCTAGAAAAAGGTTTTATTATCAAATGAAGGAATATATACTTCATCTACCATCAGTGTTACTTTTACCTTGACCGCGATCAATTAATGCCCAGTAATTTACTTTTACTCTTATTCACGATTTTCGTGCATACCCCGCGAATAGATCGATATTCAATTGGTATTATAGGCAGTTGAATCATCTTTAAAATCAAAGGCTAAGTTGTGTAATAACTGAAAACATTTATAAAATTTATATTATTTATAACTACCACTTACACAATTTTATTAAAGTCTGTCTTACATTTACTTCACATATTGATATGCGGTTGTTATATGTAACTACGTACCTTATTCTATCATAAAATCTTGGATGACAGATTATCATTATTATTATTCGTTAATATTGTTTATAACCGCCGCTACTGCATACTTGTCTGATGCACCAATCATTTCGCTTTCTATTTGTCCTAACTTGAACCATCATTAGTATTGGTTATTGTTTTAAATAAATGGTGGACCATAAATCATTGAGGTAAAAAACGACTACCATTTCGTTTTTCACCTTAATTGCTTAATATTGATTTTAATTTCGGTAATAATAGAGTAAAAAATTGTTTGCATTCTTTATTCAGAAGGGCAAATGTATTTATTTTTTGATTTACTATTATAGTCGTTAATGAACGATTTTGCTGTGTAAGCACCTAACTATGATGGCAGCCGGTGAGGTTTCGTGACATTTGCGAGCTATATTATTTATTGCTTATTTCTTTATGAGTATGTTATTGAGAATACATGGCTTGTAAAGTATTGTTAAGTTTTTAAAAATTTAAAAGCTTTTTAGAAAAGATGCTTTTCTAAAATGAAAAAATTTATGATGGTTTTGTATTCCTATATGTGTCTGAGATAAAGACAGTTTAAATATTTTACCGTCTCTGGGTAAAAAGCAATTTAAGTGAAACATCAACGTACGTGGGAACCTTGTGCATGCAGATTTTCCGTTGATTTCTATCTAAATATAATCTGGGTTAGTCTGCTTATCGGCTCTATGAAAGCGATCTAGATTACCATGTAGTCAACGACATTTCTGAAATTGAGAATATCAAACAGTTTGCCGCCGAATATGGAGGTGAAGTGAGGGCAATTAGCAATAAATGAACATGTGGTTAACAATAATTTCCATAAGAAAATGTACTACTCAAAAAACCCCCCATCACAAGCCTTGATTGCATTTAAATCTCTGTTATTTTTTATTTAAGAAACAATCATCAAAGTACAATTCTACGTGTGAATCTTCAGGATATATTTGTGTGTTCGTGATCTAATATTACTTTTTTCACCGACGTAATCATCAACTTCCTCTATAATTACATTTCAAAGCAGTTTTTGAGGAATAAGACAATATTACAATCTAGAGTAAAACAAAATTATTCTGGTGGCGACTTGTTGCGCTCATGACAAAAACATGGGAAAATCATATTGCGCTTTAGCCAAGTTTTAGAAACTGACTTGCTACCGTACAATTCCGCATTTTGTCAGAACGATTTAATGAACGTAAATAACGGTGAAGCAATAATGATGCATTTTTGCCTGTTTTTTCTCCTTGCTCTTGTGCACCTAGATTGTACAGTGGAGATGTTACACACTACCCACTTATTTGATAAAATTAAATTCTGGAAGTAAAGAAAGTTCTATTGTTATTT
The DNA here is from genome assembly GCA_004193795.1 of Asbolus verrucosus. Taxonomy (NCBI): domain Eukaryota; kingdom Metazoa; phylum Arthropoda; class Insecta; order Coleoptera; family Tenebrionidae; genus Asbolus; species Asbolus verrucosus. The sequence continues at coordinate 1,952 of QDEB01087011.1, forward strand.
TATATTGTATAATGTCTATTATATATAATGAAATAAATTACATCCGTTACCGATTATAGTAGAACCTGAAGCTGAGAAGACAAGTTTAATATAGTCATCGTCGCAATGAAAAAGGCAAAAATCGAATTTTTTGGATGGAAGTATGGAGATCATTAATGATTAGACGTAAAATAATTGGCCTTGGATTTACATCTTTTCTGTTGTTATAGTAAAAATGCAATTTGTTAAATAACAGTGGCGTGCAACAAAAATTAATTTTATCACTTTAATAACGTACCTGATTTTCATCTGGAACATGTCGGTCAACAATGCAAATGAACCAGACATTTTTGTTTACAACACAGTCTACGAACTTTACTACGGAGGCCGTTGTCTAAACGAAAATTATAATTATTATGAAGACCCGGTAAAATATTTTTTGTATAATATTGTGGTACATTTAATCATTGTTTAATAATGATTATTATTCTGAAGGAAAATTAGGTACGAAAATTGTGGAAAATGATTAGCTAAACATTTCCTTAATAATACATAGCATTACGTATCTTCAGAAGGTGTATTGTAACAATTGTTTATTTTTATAGCCTTTAATGTAACATTTTTGTGTGTGATTAAAAGACAAAAATTCTATCGGCCAGGAAATATTCTGAGATACTATCATATTGTATTCACTAATTAATCTTGTCAAAATTATGTCACCTTGACGACTACTTAAAAAATATTAACTCGGGATAAACATTACTTGCTTTTATAAAATATGTCAGTTATTTCCAAATCTGGACACAGTTTAGTGAGTAATATTTAATAAAAAAACTAAAGAGATGAACTGAGAACGTCACAGGACGTTTCAATTTAGTTTTACTTCTAAAATCAATGTTACATTGTTATTGTAGATTAGTTGCCAAACATCTGCATATACAGGTATTCCAAAACTGAGGCCAAGTTTGTTTTATGGATATATTAAAATTAATTTAAATAACTCATCACAGAGTTGTACTTCTTTTTTGGGTTTTTCAAGTTAACAATCCTAAATTATATTTTGAAATGGTATTTACTTGATTCAACACTCCAAATAAATTTTAAAAAATTTCAAGTTCACTAATGCTTGGTAACTGAAAGACAACTGTTGTCCACTCATCTATTATTCCAAATGACTATTCAAGATATCGAAAAATAATTTTCATAGTGGTATTAAGGTGCACAATCTAAAATTACATTGAAGTATACAGGTGTTGTGTTTGAGAGTTACTATTTTCAGACTCCATTTTGAGCGCTGCTGACAACAAAATATAGTTATACCTGTGGATCTATAACTAATAGTAATGTAGTTGATCTGGCGAAACTGTCAACTGCTATCAATTGAAAAAATGTTTTTCTAAATATTCTAATTTATTTTTGTATTTTAATGCTGAATATGAGTTACGCCATTATACAGAGTGATAGAGTTTTGCGGAATATAAAATAACTTGAAAATTTTAATGCCACGAAAATGCAGTCTTTAAACTCTTTTGGTTTCATTTTCACGTCTATTTAATATAGTTTTGCTTTGTAATAGTTTCGAAATTATTTGATCGAACGAAATCTTGCACACAACATGGTGCTATGGAAAATAAATAATTCTTCTAACATTTAAGTTATTATAGATCACATATCTTTTTTATATTAATTTAGATAAAGCGTATTAAGTAAATTGTACAAATTGTGCAAGTTTCCTTCATAGTTTTATCAGGCGTAACGACATCTTGAGAATCAATTTTTTACTTTTATAAACACTCGAATCTTTTTATGAAAATAATCAATTATGTTGGAGAATTATTTGATAAAATTTTGAAAATTATTATTAAATTATAGGAAATTAGAGTGGGTAAATTATATGTAAGTACATTTACAGATTTTCTTTCTTGACATAAATCTTAAGCCTTTTTGTTTATCTAAAAGTTTTTACATTAATTTTGTTAAATAGTAGGGAGTTTTTGTACCAACTACGTTAAAATAACATTATATTCTGGTAATGATGTGTTCATGACGAAAATTCTTCTGTTATTGGTCTGTGAGCTTACTTACATGATTTTAACTTTACATTAATTTTAGAGTACATACTTTAGGCTTAGATATCAATGTGATCTATTGGTAAACTATTGACTCATCAAAAATTTAGATGATTTCTTTGAACTTGCATATCTATATTTATCCAAAGTTAGCTACATTTTAATGCAGACGTCAATAATACCAAAAAATGTTTTAATTTTGTTAACAATAATTATTTGAGACTATTGTTTAGCATAATTAAGTATTTTTAAATTAGATTGCCTGGTTACATTGTAGAAAAACAAATATTGACTAATTCGTTACAAGTTAATCTACAGTGGGTGGAGACAAGATATCATGATAAGAGCTAAAAGAATCGTCTGTATTAATGCCCACCCATGATAGTGTCCGGGATCCACTTGATTTTATTTATGGTTATTGTAATATAAGAATAATTGCCTTAGCTCCTCCTTTCGCGTTATTATTTATTGGAGTCATGCGGCGTGTTACCACAACTATTAAACTTTAAACCACATTTCAGATTTAGTTTTATTGCTGTGGTGAAAACGTTATAGTTAAATAAATTGAAAATGTGATTTCTGCCTATTTTTGCTTTGAAGATTAGTTCCTGTTATCATCAGAGCTTAAAATGAAAGAAACATAAAACAGACATCTATTTTACTTGCATGAATCTTGTGATTTCTTGAGATAGTTCGGATATTTACTCTTGCGACGTATGGTTACGGTGGTAGTAGATAATATCGTACACAATTATACTTTTAATTTTTAAAAGCAGATGCCTATTACGTCGATTACGTTCTTCAAGATCTAGATATTTCTTTAAATGTACAACTATCTCAATTTTCAAGGCGAATGTGAAATAGTTTTATTTATTTTGCAAGAGCAATAAATGTAAATAAACTGCTGGCGTAACCGTGATGCTACACATACAAATTACACCGCTGACTAGGGAATACATGTGCACATTATAACAAAATAATTGCAGATTTAATAGAACTACGATTATTTAATTCTTACTTCATTGGAGTAGATACTGCATGAAAAAAAATTGAGCTGACTAATCGCGGTAGTCAACTAATTGGCTATTAAAAATTTTGAAAGAAAAACCAAATTCTCTTGAAAATGATACGAGATATCGACCTAACACTTTCAAAGTTAATCCAATCAATGGATCGAATCACCTACAATTCAACACGATTTTCCGTCAAATAAAAAAACAAGAAACTGTATAATATATGATTATATTATATTTCTATCATCTACTTATCGTAATAGGGATCCTCAAAATTCAAGACCAAGAAGTAGGAAATTTATCACTTTTACCCACTGAACCGATATCGATCGAACTTAGCATATAAATCTATAATATTTGAGATTGCAAATTGCAACATTGTAGACTCAAAAATTAAGGCTACGTGGACAGAGAAGATATGATATTTGACTCGTTGGACCGATTTTAATGAAATTTAGCACACAGACTTTCAATATTTGAGGCTACTTACTCCAGAAATCTGAACTCAAAAATTATTGTCAAAAAGACGGGAAAGGTATAACTTTTAATTCATTCGAACAATTTTAATGAAATTTGGCAAGCGGACTTACAATATTTGCATCAACAAACTAAGGACTTAAACATCAAGGCCAAAACGACAGAAAAGGCATAATTTTGACACGTTGCGCAGATTTACAATATTTGAGGCTGCTATTGCAGAAATGTGAACCCAAAATTTAATCCCGAATGGATAGGAAAGAATTCGTTGGACCAATTTTGATGAAATTTAGCATTCAGACTTACAATATTTGCGGCATCATATTGTAAAAATGTGGACTCAAAAATCAATGCAAAAAAATGTAGAAAAGATATAACTTTTGACTCGATTTGTTTATAGACTATTTATTTTGAACCTACTTTTTCTAAAAGGTGACTTCAAAAAGCAAAGCTAAAAAGACAGGATTCGTATAGCTTTTCATCGATTTGACCGAACTTGTGCACTTGTACATATTAAATAATTAGGAAGGATATCGCTTGATTTCAAAAATACACCTATTTCAAAGATCCACACGTTTTAACTTCCAGGGATTTAATGTCGGTGTTTTATACATATTGTTTCAGTTGCTTTTGTTTTCAGACCATAAAATACTTCTTTAGTGATGCTCGTTTCTTTAGTATTTTCAGATTTTATAAATTAGGTAGTTACGATACTTTAAAATAAATTATTACATTTCGTGGAAACGAGTAATATCTATGATTTGAATTATATATATTTAAAATTGTCTTAATTTTTGGGTCGCTAGTTAAGCTTGATAACAGGTAAGAAGATTCCAACAATGTCACGAAATCAGATTTTTGCTAAAGTAAAATCAAATTGAGGCGATATTTGGAAGCAGCAAGATGCCAGTCTGAATACATTTGTACTGTGACGAGAAATGGGTTGCCACGACAATATAATTGAGAACACAACACAACATAATAAATTTAGTAACTCCCAATATTAATAAAGTTTTGGAAAAAATATAATTACAATAATCTTTTTAGTGGAGAGACATCATAGAAGTATGTAATAACTTGTTATTAAAAACGTATTATAAAAAAGAAAATTATTACATTAAAGGAAACATCTGTAAATTCATGCAAATTTCAAACAATCCCAAATTTATGATTTTTGAGGATATACTTTTTCAAAATTTCAAAAAACTTTAACTTTAAAAATTACTCTTTATGTAAACATGGTTCTCATAACCTTTCCTTTTTAAATCATATTCATTTTTAAATTAGTTTTGTATTATTTAATTCATTAAATCTTAACCGGTGGACAATAACAGGATATTTAGGTTGAAGATTAATGATTCAGTGATTTAAATATGAAAAAACTTAATTCTCAGTATAACATCCTAATACTTATAATGTCATAAAGAAAGTCAAAGTTTGACTTTGTTGATGTGTACTATAGACTCACGAATTTGTTGCATATAAGTCACTCAAATCTTTTAAAAATTCGTGCATTTAGTTGTATTATAGAACAACAATCACAGGAAAAGATAACAACCATAGACAGATAAATAAGTTGTAAAATCAGATGTGAAACGAATTTTGCATAAGGTTAAATTAAATTTAAATTTTTATACCTCTGACCTGATTTACACCATTATGAACACTGAATTATGCAAAAGAATTTCTTTGATTCTGCAGTAAAAAAGCTTATGAAATTTGAACTTGGTCACTGTTACACGTACGTACATGAAAATTAAAATTTTATTACGAAAGAATCCGCAAAACAAAAAACATCTAAATATTACTCCGGTTAATTTCCGTTCCTGCATGAAAAGTAATGTTTTAAATTACAGTTACATCAAAATTGGCAACGTACCTTCTTTTTATAGCCCGTCTTTATATCAGCATTAAACGTCCTTGAGGAACATTTTCTTAATTAAAGACTCGTCACCATGCGACAGTTTGTTTACCCATATTTAAGAGCATCTGCCAGTGAATTATCATACGTGTGCATTTCACTTTTATTTTATTTACCATAGGTATCCACTATTTTAATATATTTCATGACATTCTTTTAGTATTAATTGCCTTTTAGAAATGTCAAGGTTTCCGTAGCAGCTCTATATAAATTATATTACGGTTTTCTGTCCCGCATATTAATTAGAGATGAGCAAAACCTTGGATATGCAAACAAGTTTCAGGTATAATAAATACAGGATTTCATCATGAAAATGCGCATGATTAGTTACACAATTTTCTCTGCGGGGGCAACCTGTTGTTGGAAAAATCTCATTTTGACATCTTTTCCTTAGACAGTTGCATTTACTTACCTACTTTTTTCACAAATGTAAACATGATTTAAAATAAAGTTTTGTCTAAACCTTGGTTGTCGCTTCCAACAATAATAATTCTCATTCCTTTCGCCATTCATTTTTTTATCTAATAGTGAATAAGTCAATAAGTAATAAAATGCAATAACAAATATTAGAATGAGATCATCAAAAACATGACAAGTTAACCTTTGAGATTACAATTTGCCATTACTTACAAATGCATAGTTCTTTAAGATTCTCATTTATTATTTATAGGCGCTCACGGTAGCTCATCATCTTGCAAAATAACTACCTCAATGCAATTAGAATTTTCCTCCAGTGATATATCCGCCAATACTGTTTCATTATTAAAGACCGCCGAGTATAATTTATGCAAAATGAGACAATACATAGTCTTCCGTGGTCACGTAACGTTATTTATATGTATAAAAAAACAGCTGTGTGAAATTTTAAATTAAATAAGCATTTTAGCAAGAGATAAGTTAACAAGTTTTTTTAAATATAAAACTTAGCCTAATTTGTACATGTTTTCTTAAGTAATGTTATTCACATAAAATTTTTGTTAAAATTCCGACAAATAAATTATTGACGATAAAAATTGTAAAGTAGATAAATATTTTCTTAATAATTATTACGTCTTTAAAATTGATGTATTTTTGAAAGCATGTGATATGTCTTTAAAAAACATTTAATGGTTTCAGTTTGAGACATTGTAAATGTTGTTATTCCAATAAAAATCGTACTTACAACTAATCAATCGTAATTAAAATTTGATATGATGGCGGATATAATAATAACAATTATTATTATAATAAAAAAATGGTGGTAGTTTCGACGTTGGAAGAGTTATTGTTATATTATAAACCTTAGAAGTATACATAGTTAAATCATATTGTTAAATATTATTGGTACATAATTACAGTTACTTATTTGTAAATTTTAATTTAAGTTATTTATATTATGCATTATAGAGACAATTGTATTGTTACATTTATTACAATTATTCTCATAAAAATCTTGTATATAACTATTATTCGTGTTCTGATTCTCAAAAATACACTTTAGGATTACAAAGAAGTGGTTTTGTTTCACACCCGGATCTTTTATCCATCATAAGTTTTTCCTATGAAGTAATTATTATCTTTCTAAATCGGGAGATTGGATAAATTAATAATTAATTAATTAATTATTCTTTAGTCTCACCCTAACCTAGATTCATATGTTATATGCGAACTGCATTAAAAGTAGTTAACAAAGTTTACTTTTCAACTGATTCGAAATGAGTTGTAAAGTTATAGAACTTGAAAAAATTGTAGGAGTATTTAATCTGCACACAAATTCTTCCATTTTGCCTTCAGTAATTTAACAATAATCTTCAAAACATCTCAAAACTGATAAATACATCTTTTGTTTCTAGTAAAATACATGTAAAAAAAACATTAATTATTAATTTTTTTACGTTCTTTGGACGACTTAATATAAATTCTTCATTTATAATGTTATTTAGATATGATAATTCAATTACTACAAATTAATTAGTTATGCGGATATCACTAATTTGCTATTTACGTTTAAATTTATAACAGGTTTTTTTATGTTACCATCACCTATAAATTTTACAACTTTTTAAGGTAACATGTTTTACGAAGAGTTTTTATAAAGGTTTAAAATAAAATTAAATACATTGGGAAAATTATGTTTAGGCCCCTTATTATACATGCCATCGTTATCACTATTTCTTTAATCCCAATGGCTCCATATTAAAATGTTTGTTTAGAAGTTGCAAAAGAATTAATGAAAGAATCATTATTAAATAAAAGCGGCAGCTTTCCATACATATATAAACTTTATTCCTCAATTGTCAGAAGGTAACATTAAAGGTAAGGTACTCTACTGGTCGCTCTCCTCTGATGGAAGGTTTGTTTTACAGTTGTTGCAAAAAAAAATTAGGGTTGAAATTTAAATTCAAAATCCAATATGAAAATAAAAACATATCAAAATGAAAAAGTGTTTGTCGATAGGTACGCCAACTATTAATACATAAAAAAACAAATTATTAAGATTAACAACTCAAAGAAAACAATAATGATAATGCCCTTGCAGCTGCTACAAGGTTTACAATTACGTTGTATGAGAAAAGTTAAATTAATTAACTTAATTTAATATTAAATTATATTATTTGTAACTGATTGACCCGCCGAATGTAAATTGTTATAATTATAAAAAACAAATGAAAAATGGTCCTTACCTTCATAATGAAGGTTTCACGATCACAAGAAAATCAAGAAAGACAATTATTAAAATTAAAATTAAAACACTAAACGGGTTTTTCAAAACTCTTTCACAACTTGAAACTTGAATTTTATGATGATCAGGCTGAGCTGAAACCTTTTTGAGGATAAGCAAACATTTAATATTTTCAATATAGATCTAGCACCTGATGTTGCAACTACCAATGTTCACTTTCCGAAAAAGAAGACTTCTTGGATCATGATACATTTTACTAGAGGTAAGAAACAGAATTTGGTCGTCTCGACGATCTAAATTTTTATACGTTCAGTACCACCGTAATTGACGTACTTTCGTATTTACAATTGTACTTTAGGGTCTTTTATTGTGTTAAATGACAGGCGCAATGAAATCAAGTTATGTTTTCCACGTGCTGATAAGTAGAATTTTAACAGTTAACTACTTTAAACGGATAATTCCGAGTGAAAAGGAGACGAAAGGATTACTATTATTTTGTCATTATGAAACTCAGTTTTAGGTTAGGTTAATTTTACAATTATCAAATGAACGTAAACAACTTATTAGAATAGACGGGTGAATCCATGTATTTTAAGTTTTATCAGGACTGGGGAAGCATAAATAAGGAAAATAAACCATTAGAATTCGACTGGAAAAGTGGTTTTGGGAACACTAGCTCGGGAGTTGAAAACTATTTATTAAAAAGAGAAAAAAGCTTGTTTAAAATTTATATTCCCAATACTTGTTGCTTTGCACTATTGAAGTTTAGCGTTTAATTTTGCGCAAAATTATTTATGCAATAAGGACGGATGGTCGCTATGCTTTTTTTATATTCATTAAATCTAGTATTAAATTTAGTTATGTACAAGGGCTTGATGATGAATTAAGAATTCAGATAAAGAGTCACTTCTTAGAATCATATTGCCACAAACAACTACCTGACGTTCAAAATGTTCGGAGCCTGCGTTCATTCATAGACCAACCTTACGATTTAAGTGACAGTTAAGAGCAATAAAGGAAAAAACAGATGTGGATAATTTACTTTTCGTTATGACTGTCTCTTATTTAAGTCTATTTATATTTTTTACTTCAGATTTATTTCCGTAACGGTACAACTTTTGACTCTTCAGATCGATTTTGGTCAAAATTGGTATGCAGATGTACAACAAGAAAATCTACTATTTTTCATATGAAACTGCGTACAAGATAGCGCGAGTGCGCTAATATTAGGTGCAGATTCTGCATCCACATTAAAAATGCTCGTGGACCAAAAATAGATAGAACATTGGCTAATTCCAGAGGAACATTCATTTTGAAGATCCACCAAAAAACAAAAATGCACAGAATTTAATGATTCACACGCTCCGATTTCGAGGCTTTTGTTACAAGTTAAGAATTGTAACAATAGTTACAATAGTTAGTTGTAAATAGTTGGAGCTCTACAAAAAACCAATCAATGGTTACAAGCTTGTGTAAGAAACTTTATGCAGAAAAAAAAATGAATTTAGGAATCCCTCTAGTATAGAGTTTTTGTTCGCAGGTGACATAGATTACGGAATAAAGATTTATAATCAATTTATAACGTGGAAGTCATTGTTTTAACCCTAGGGAGAGACAAAAAATATTATAACAAAATCTGATAAGTGAGTGAAATATTAGTTAAAGAAATTCCAAACATTCTAAAAGCAATCGTCAAAAAATATGAATCAAAACAAGAAATTGCCCTATAACACTAGTTTGTATGTTTTTTCTTATTAGACAGGAAATAAAAGCTAAAACTTTTTTTAACGGAAGTAGGTGATTGCGGGAGTTAATTTTTTTTCCTTTTTAATTATCATAACCTGGATGTAATCAAGAACAATCTTTAAAATTTATAGACTCAAGTGAACATGGTGACATTTCACACTGGAGTGAGAGTAATAATAAGGAATTTACAGATCTACATAACTGATGATGTGATGATGCAACTAAGGAATGATCAATCAGTCAAGAAATTTGTGACGTATAAGACTGTTTTAATTAATTAAGGCTAATACGGCTTTCATTGTGTAAATAATAAATCTATTTAGTTACGTATAACGTAATTCGAATTTAATGCGCTTTAGTCTACACAACAATAATTTATCAACCTTCTACTTTGGTAAGAAATAATGCGATCAATTCGATTTTCTTTTTAATTCTGACACCGTAGGGGTCGTGGAATTCTATAAATTTTTTGAAATTCTGATATAAATAGTAAAAATCGATTTTTTTGAGACGAACAATATAATTTGGAGGAGGGTTTCAGGTGGAATTTATTGCCAAGAAAATTGTGAAAGGTGACTGACAAGGATTTTTTGATTGTAATTTTTTATGTCTTTTGGTAGCCTTTAAGATGAATGTTTGAATATTTAGAAAAGGACTACTTCAGCGTACAAAATTTGTAACAAAACTCCAAAATATCCACATTTCTTTCAATCCGATGAACTTGAATTTGTTGCAACATTATCTATAATCTCCGATTCAAGGTTTAAATGGATACAATTTAATTTAAATTTAGAGTGCAGAATTATTTGTTTATCATTTAGGTACTTTTCCATTGACTAGATTCTTTGACTTTAAGTGTTTATTTTGTACAAACGAATGGCGGTAAGTTTACGTCGCTTTAATTGAAAAAATTCGGTCAGTGTGTAAAGTGGCTATTTTAAAAAACATTTTATTAGTAAATTTATTTATTAACATCTGCTTTGGTGGGATTCTCTTTTCGGTTAATTTGTTCGATTTCCTTATGTAAATGCTTGACTGCATTGTTTGCCATATTTAAACTATTAAAATTGATTACTAACAAATAGAAAAATATCTTACAATTAAGTTAAATAGAAACTTATGTATGGGTCGATTTTTTTGTCGGTTAGTATATTAGCATTTTATGCTTCAGACGATATAAATATTTCATGATTTACTGATACAACTGAGGTTTTCTATTTGTGGAGTTCAGTGTTTTCCTCATCTTTACCTTTAGGACAGTTCTAAATAGGTAATATCTTTGCATTTTTTATGTTCTCCAAATACACATCAAAAACAGTTTAAAATATCTCGTGACATTATTTTTCAAGTGTAATGTCAATATCATTTGGCAGTTCTTTTTTCTATAGCTTTTGTAATTTTAGTTCATAGTTTTAAAATATTGCATTCCAAATTTTGTCTTAAACAGATGGCACTAGTATACGAGTAGTACCACATCGTACTGGTTTTATTAAGTCTTAGTTTATTATTTATCTTTTTCACTAATAATAAACCTCGTGGTTTAGTTTCTGTCACTACAGTCACTAATTTATTGTACCATATATTCCAATCCATCAACGATATTATCGGCTTCCATTGACATTGCGAATTTTTTATAATTATTAAAACATAGATGTTCGTTGGTAATTATATTTATATTTGTAGGAGTTGCTCACATTGCACAATATTTATTTCTGATTCACAAAAAATGTAGTTTCCCGGTGGATTCACGAATTATGCATCTGACTTCAGATGAAGATGTAATTTCTGATGTTTAATCTTGTACACCATGATGCACCTGAAATTACTGTTATCATTGGATTCTGATCCAAGTGACCTAATTCCTTTGCTTGTGCAGTTTCTTACTTTGTAGCTTCTTCCATGACTTTTAAAGCTGTTTTGTTAATAATACCTTCAATGTTATCATTTTCAACTGCATATACTTAGTAAGGTATATATATATATATATAT
>QDEB01087056.1:0-10189 GCA_004193795.1 Asbolus verrucosus
GCTCAGAATCGAAACCGGAGAATACCACCGGAACGACGGATCGTTTAATATATTCCTGCGTTGTGCGTTACTTCGAAATTCAAAATACCGACGCAACTTGGCGGATAAGAAAGGTTGTGAGGGTCGCGTAGAATACAGCACTTAACCCCTCGGTTCTTGAATGGACGCATTGTTGTCGTAAAAAATGATGGCGTGTTCATTAAATAATTCTCGACGAGGAAAAGTTTAAAGCGGTTTTTCTCCGTAAACGATTCACACTTGCGTCATTTCATTCGGCGAGGCGCAATAATGGCGGCCGTAAAGCAGAGTTTTACCGTTTTCGATAATTATCCGGACGTAAAACATCATTACTGTTGGAAGCGAGGAAAGGTGGCGTTTGATGGTACAGTTTCTTAAATCGACGTCATTATGCCACATTAAGTGCGCAGGCGATTCCATCGCGCTCATTACGGTGTTGTACTCTTACGTTCTGACAGCTTGAAATGATTGATATTCGCTTTAACACAACGTTTGCGGTGTACTTTCAACGGTAATGTACAGTTGGTGTATAGAAATGTTAACCGAATTGATCGATGCGTTCTCGGTTATGATTTTTTTTTGCGAAAGGTCGAACACTTGGGTGTTCAAACGTTCCAACGTTTTATTGCCTGATGGTGCTTTCGACACGGGTCGAAACCATTAGCAGTCAAACCGCACTGTAAGGTCAATATTTGAGGTTGCAGCGAGCACCGACCTGCATTACGGTCTCACGTTTAAATCACGACTAACGAACTGTTAACTGGCTCCAAACTAAACAAGTCCGGAAAGTTTGTGTAATGTTGGTGTGCATTAAAACATCCCTTCGTCCCTGTCAAATCGTAATATAATTACGTTCCGTCGCAATCTAGCGAAAAAAGTGCGCATAAATCGGGGCGGTAATAATCCCTTTGCGGGTATCTTTTAATTTATTTAATGGAGAATGATTAATGTTTAGGTAAAGGTAGGGAACTTTTTAAAGTGCTTGCACAACAACTAGACATTAATTATTTTGATACAGAGAAGGATGGCGGGCTGGGTTCGAGTCGGGAAAAAATCGCTCCGATTTCTCCGAGGGTGGAGTGATTGATTGGTAGGTCGATCCCGGACGATGGACCGTGAATACTTCCATTATCCACCTGCATTCCGCACGGAATGGTGCCAATTTAATAATTTAATGCAAACATCCATTCTCCGACGTCTTCCGCCCGGTCTGATAGTGTGAAAATCATCGTAAACCAGACGTCCTCCGCGCCCAGATAAAAGAAATTTCCGTCGGCCGTATTTTTCCGAGGTAATGTCTTCGCGACCAACAGCGTTTTGCTTTTAAGGCTTTATCGCGACAGACGAAAATAATTTCCTCGGCGTATTTTCTGGCGCCCAACGCGGGTTTTTTTTCTGGCCCGGCGGTATTGACGTTTCCACTTGGCAATAATCACTTTTCAACGGCCGAACTCGTTTGCTTTGTCGCTATTGGGCGTCGGAGAATTAACAGACGGCGAAGGACGTGTTCCACATGTTAAACGGCGACGTTCACTTAGTTAATTTGCAATTCTTTGCGGCCGCCCCATTTTTGCCGTTCGTTTCGGACCTGGTTGCTCTTCACGAGCAAACGTGAATTACCACTTTAAGTAATCGTGAGATGAAATTCGATGGGTTCGATGGCGCGTTGGAAATACGTAATCTCGCGAGGGCAACGGACGAAAGACATTCGGCGGGAATGAATAAATGGAATGGATAATAGATGTTTGAAAAAAAATAATCATTATGTAAACCAGACTTGATGGAAAGCAAATATGTTTTATAAAACGAAATTAATTGGGACGTTACCAAGGGAGCGTTTCAATCATGAAGAGATCGATTAGGCAACCAATAATACCAAATTGGTGGGGGGAGGCACCTGATTTTCTATTGTGGCGACTTTTGTATTTGTTGCGTTGAGTATTGTTTGTGTTGGATTCGGTTGGATCGGTAAGCGCCCGCACGGCACACAAATCCAGCATCGGAACAAAGCAAATACTTAATGTAATTCCAAGGACAGGCTGCCGCAGAATTTAATTTAAAATTCTCTAGAATCCACTCGCACCGAATCAAGATCACCGAAAATTCGCTGAATAATGGACACGGGATAATTTCGACTAACGCAGGAATTACGACGAAGAGGCAATATCGGCGCAAATTGAAGGGATTCGGTTTTGTTCTGTTTGCCGACGAGGGACAAGACGAAATATCCATAATATTACACATTTAAAAATCTGTTAATTTGCATTCTTTCTCAGCGATGGTGTTTTGTGCAAATTAACCATCTTTTCGGTCGACAGTCACGTAATTTTTCATAAGCATCGAGTGCGGAAATTGCAGGGATGCGTCGCCTGGATTTTAAGGGAAATTAAAAGTGAAAATGTGAAGAGCATCAATCGAAAAAATTAGCTTCGGGTAAGCCGAAAGAAGGTTTAAAAACGTCGAAGGTGGAGCTTTTTCTCGCGTGAAGTGCGGCTGACTGTTTCTTCCCGAGTTGAAGGCGTCATTTTTTGCAGATGGAACCATCATCAATCAGAAACCATCAAGTTTTCCCGTTTCATTTGTCATTCAGTGTATTCAATAAAGTGGGAGTTCCATTATGGCGGCAAGGTTTGAGCTCTCTGAAAACAAACATTCATTATACCGAGTTGCGCAAGATATGACACTTTCGTCTCATTAGATTTCATTATCTCGATGCTTTTAAACGGAAGCCGGCTCCAATTACAGTCGTCTTTATGTCGTTAGTGTTATCCCGACTGTGTACCATCGGGTTTCAAAAGATTTCCAACTCGGCGTTTCGATAAGGACGCTCAATGGCGCAAAGTTGTGAAGGATGTGTGCACGTACATCGGAATGGGAACAGTAGAGCTCGATAATCTGGTTCTCCCAGGAAAAGACATAATAGACGGAATGAACATACACGTAAACGGATCAATACTCGGTTGTTGCTTGAGGATTGCATGCAACTGTACATGACCACTTCGCACAACTCCGACCCGCTGTTTCGGTTATCCTCTCCTTCCACGTGAAATAAACAAATCTCTGTTCCAGTGATAACATTATCCTCGCACCACTGCCAAATGGGAAAGGGGTCGTCTGTTTCGCGTTTCGGCACGCATTCGGGGAGAATTCAAGGCGTTGCGTTGCGCCTCGGAGAGACAGAAGGAAGAAATGTGATACTCCAGGAACCAGTTACGCGAAAAGATGTCTTAAATCAGCAGAAGGGAAAAATCAATCTTCGATGTTTCGTTTACAGTCGGGCGGTGCCTTTTTGTGGCTTTGCCGAGTTGAATGTATGAGTTTGGCGATAAGATGTCTTCCGTGGCAGCGTTATTTCCCGGCAACTTAATTAGTTGTCGTAAATCAAAACGAACGCGCACACCTTCAGCACCGGATACATGCAGCAGGAAACAAATCCGCCATAATCAGATCACTGGTGCTTACAACTCCTGGAATTGGGTCGATAAGATCCAATAGGACGAGGGATTCCGTGCTAATTCAAATGGACATTTTGGCCATCAGTGTGACTGATAGATAAATATTCAAAAAATGATTGAATTTGAGGGGGTCGGATAGAAGGTCAGTTTGAGTTGGCATTACTCGACTCCCCCGAAGTAATACCTTTCCGTTCGGACGATTGTCGTTGTACACGGAGATGTTTGAAATTCCTTGCTAATTTCGACGGATCCGTCGGATAAATTCGCGTTAATGTCGACGTATTCCCCGACAGGAGATGGAATTTTCATTAACTAAATGGAGAAGAGAGCGCGATGAGCTGTCGGACCGGTCTATTAGCACATCCGGAGGGAGAAAAAATAAGAGCGGAGTTATGATGGTCGCTTCTTGGGAATTAACATAATGGGAGCGGAGGAACGCTTCGTTGTCGTCTGTTCGGAGGAAAACAATCCGCCTTATCTGCCGTCAGATGGAGGACTTAAATCATCCAAAACCGGTGCCAAGACAATCCATTTAACAAGTTGGGATTTCTTGCCCGAACGCCCTCGAGATGGGATCGCGTTTGAGTTGGCGACCTGGCACATGGTCGATGGTGTTTGATGTTTGACGAGTGGAGGTGACCCTCGTAAAGCTTCCGCAGATATTGAATATTTGGAAAAAGTTTTCGCTCGGTCCCCCCGCCGTTTGGCTCCGGTTGAAGCTTAAATCATCCGATAAAAGCCAGAAGTTCGAAATTAATCCAGACGATGTGTTTTGAAGTTTGGTCGAGTGCCACTTTCTCAGCCAGTCAGGAGTGATAAAGCCGCATTTAATCAAGAAAAGTGCATCGTTGCGACGATTTCGTTCTGGCCGTGTTGCGGGCTTCTGTTACCGTGACCTAAAATTCGGGCTTATTAACATATCGGTATTTATCAGCGCGGATGCCCTCCGAAAGTAGATGGAAGATTTCCCGAGGAGATTTTCCGTCGTTTTAACGTAATTTGTCGGATAAATTAATGCAAAGTGCTCCGTTATTTATTACAAGTTGTTCCTACCGTCTTCGGGATGATGCTCGACACTCCATCCGAATTTTCGTCTTGATTACGCCGGCGTCAAATTAATCGACGGTTTGAATAAAATATCTCCACTCACCCACTGAAGTTACTAAAACGGTTGTACTTCCGTTCGGTGAAAATTGTTCGATTTTTTCAAAAAGAAAAACTTGGAGTGCTCATAGGATTCGGAATTAGCGTGATACTTCTGCTGTCCTCGCGAATTGAATATCGGCATATAATGGAGTATTCGGAAAGCCGCGCCCTTATTAAAACACAAAGATATATTATTTCAGGCTTTGTTTCGTGTTCGACGAGGCACCAACTTTTCCGAGTAGACCATTCCAGAGTTTGTAAAGCTTCTTCAGGGGGAAAGTTCGAAGAAAATGGCGGCCGCAAGGGGATTCGGGTACCGAAAGCGAGCTTACCTAATCGTCAAGGACACGAGACGAATTTTGGCCGTTGCATCGGGTATGCAACCCACATTGCACTCGTGCAAAGTTGGAGGAAGCGGACGTGTTTCCTTGAGGAGGCGCTCGGGTGTGAAGTTGACACAATAAAAGCTTCTCTTTAAGTTCATCGACTACCGTAATGGGAGCGAGACCGGGTTTTCGGCAACTTCAGGGTTCGAGCTAAATAAATAGTCCGAGATTACGGGTCTGTGCTTCGAGCATGATGATTATTAAAACGGTCTCTGGTGCGAGAATTTGAATGAAGGTGAACGAAGGCGAGAGAGAGAGAGATGGGGAATAAATAGTGCTAATAATTTCCGACACTATAAACTATAAATGTTTTGCTTAGGAGATGTTGTTAATTACGTTGAGCGAGCGATACAGATTATCTCGAGCTGTGCAGGCTCCAGGTTTGCCGTTGGAAGAGGAGCGATGAGCGAAAAGAGGAAGATGAAGGGGTAGCATGGAGGTCAAGGTTTCGTTTTTTCTTTAATTAGGTGCTAAATCGAGAAAATGGTGCTGGTAAGCTTGTTTTGTTGACCATAGGAAATTAAACGTTCGGTCTAAAAAGGATATTGAAGAAAGTTATGATGACATAAATGGAATCTTCTCATAAAAGCTACCAAACAATGATGATAGTTTGGGGGCATAATAAGGATGGTAATTTCCTGATAAAATTATCATTGATGAGTGCCTTTAATGATTCCGTGGCTTTATTGTTTACCCATTCGAACTAAACAGGGTGTAAGGGATGGAAGGGGGAGGCATTTCCTCTCGTGAGAACGACGGGGTTTATTTAATTACGATTGTATGAACGCAACAGTAAGAAATTCATTTTTTTTTGAGAATTTTAATTTTTTTGAATTGTTTACATTTTGTTTCGGTAACGCCCTCGGGACCCAACTAATTTGTTTCTTTTTTATTCCTTAACAAGGAAACCGTACGCTGTGACAAAGTGATGCTTTTAATGGACACGCCATTTAGTTTGCGACGTGGAAAACCTGCTAATTAAAACTATTATTTTCCCGTACATTGTTAAACTTCAACGGTGACGTTTGAATATTTTAATGTTGTTTAGTAGTATGCGAAACTGTAAAATTTATGTTGGGATATAAAAGAAAACTCATTTTTCCACGAAATTTAGTTTTTGATGGTTTTCAGGCAAATACCGCCGTAAAAAAGTGACATAAGCCAAATATAAATTTAGGCCGCATTTAGAACTAATGTTCTCGACTTGTAATTTGGAATTTCATTACGTTGCTCCGTTTCCTAGATACCGCAGATTTTTTTCGTTGCTTCCGGAAAAGATATATATCAATCACGGTTGTTTTCCGGTCGGTCGAGTCGGGCTGTCACTACAAAGCAGATGATTATCGCTCACCGCATCGGTTCCGATTTGTTCTGGATTCTTCGAGCACGCCGAAAATAGCGCCGGCGTTTTTTATCTTTTATTCCGCTCCGCAGGTGCGCCCACTTTTCGATTTGAAGGGGATGAAAAATGGGCGTTCAGACTTTCGTGCAGGAAACGCCGGCCCTGCAGCGTCATAAAGCGTTGCAACATGACGTCACACGGCTGACACCCTCTTTATAATATTAACGGGGATGCCCGACAAAAATTTCAAACGCAATCATTTCCCATTTCATTAATGTAAAGTGCTTTTAGGGTGATTTCCAGCAGATTCTGGTTTTCACCAGGATCGCCATTAAATTTTCAGAAGTGACTGCGGTCATTGCGACTTGTTCGCTGGTTAATTTCCATCGTGACAGTCGACCATTTATAATTCAGACGAAACTATTCCAATATTGACTTCCTTCCGTGCGTGTGAGATTTGAGGAATGTTTATGTCGGACCCGTTTTTACGATTGGTAAATTTTACGACGTCATGTTTACACCGAAGCTGTCTGTTTTATTGTCTAGAACATTGATTATAATCGCTTTGTCGTTTTATTCCGCCTTTTGGGAGCGCGCATCCCCTTAAAGGGAGAGTCTTGGGCACTTTATGTTCGGATCCGTCCATTACGTCTGCAATCCCGCAACATAAAACTAGAAGAATTCGCTTGTATTTAACTTCGTAAATGATCGAAATAGCGTTTTTGCGAGTGTTTGTGACGGGATGTTCGTCGGTGTAGAGAAAACGGCCAAATTAGGGCGGATCAGGTTCGTGGAGGCAAGGTATAATGGAGGAAACACTTCAGTACCCACTTTGTGCGTTGTGACTTTGTTATTCCGGAATTTTCGCGTAATGCCACTCGAGAAAGTTAAAGAGCGCTTTCTTGGACCATCGGATCGCGATTGAAACTCGGGTCCTTTAATAGGTTCCCAAGGAAGCAACATTTCCTTTTTTCCGTTTCGTTTCTCCACACTCCAATTCGGGACGTATCCTTTCATCGCCGTCCCGTAACCGCAAGAAGTTTGCAGAGCTCGAAGCAGACTGCTTTTAAATAATGCAGAAAAAAGTCTCCACATTTCCGAGCGCACAAAAGGGAAACCTTCCAGTTTTTGACGAAGTTCGAAAGTTGCCGAAAGGAGGAGGTTGATGAAAGAGGGCGAAGTTCCTGTAGTGACGCGATACTTTTTCTATATAGATGCAAAATAGAAATGCTTCATTAGGCTCGCATTTAACGCACAATGGGCGGTATTAATATCGATCGCGGGGTGCTTGTGGCGACACTTCGTTCTTGAAAGCCTTCCTTGTTCCGGAGGAGGACCTGAATGGAAACACGTCAGTCGATTTAATATATTAAACGATCTCGCCCCTCTTGATCGCTTCAAATTGACAAGCGTGGAGGAAAGAAAATAAACTTTCCGGGATTTTCGTTATTGACGGGGGAGGTTCTCAGATCTTTATTTAAAACTTTCCAATTACCGATAGGGAGCGTGTATGTCAAAAATTTCGGGGAAAAAAGCCGAACAATCTCCTCCATCTCCACGTCCCACTTCCAGCAATCGTGGATGTTCTGGAAACCCGTCCGGTACACGTTTGACATTAAATTCATTTTCTAGCGGAATATTCCGGGAAAAGTTTTCCAGTTAACTTGGCCAAACATGGCCGCAATATAAATCTGTCACGAGTGAAAACTTCACGAGGGCAAATATGTGCTGAATAATTTTATTTACTTGTGGCTTTCAGAGGAATTGTTCTGCGACGACAACTGGATTTGTATATTGATTCAATGTCACCGTCTCACCTCGCTGTTTCGACTTGCAGAGTGTTTAATTTTAGCGTTCGCTATACGCACGAAATAGAGGAGAGCTGCTAACAATGGCAACAATATGTTCAAGTTCTGCGAAGATTTCCCTTTCGCATACAACACGTACGTCGTATTTTCCTGTAACGTTGTTTGTTATGTTCCAAGAGGACGTGAATAGGCACCACGTGGGCAACGACGATGTCACGAGAAAATTGCGGTCAATTCTGGCAGAGGCTCCATAAAAGCGCCCACAAGCACCAACGTAATATCCCGTTTCGGCGCCCAACGCGGGGCGTGGGTGCGACAACAACAAATCGACTCGGTAATTCACGGGAAAAGTCAGCGAAAGCGAAATTTACAACTGACCCGTGAATTCTTCAGGCCTTAAATTGTTTAAGAACCAACCGCATTTATTTTGGCGTTAAATCAGTTCACAGTTCAAACATAAATTCCTGAGTCGTGATGGTGTGCGGAGTTTCGCTTTCTCAGTGGAATCGGCACGGGACCGACGCAAAACTTTTAATTGGAATTGTACTTTAATTGCGCGGTTTTGGTCGATGGCTTTGTCGGCGACGTGCCACAAAGCGTTTTTATAAATTCGCCCACTTCATACAGAAATTAAAAGAAAACCGTTCGGATCCGTAATTAGCGAGGCAAGCGCTCTCTGGTAGGTGAGAACGGAAGCTCGACTTTCCTCGAAATCAATGTTAAACAACCGGAACGCAATAATGTCAACAACAAAAGCGATTTGCATAAGGCTCCCGAAGGAACGCCGTTCTCGTCTCCGTTTTTTCCCATGTTTACAAATAACTCTTCGTATAAAACGTCATTTCTTGAGCCATATTTAACGCAAGAGAGTCGACATGGAGCTCCCTCCTTTGTGCGGAGTCGATAAAGTCTGTTTGCTGTGCTCTTTTCTTAAAGAACCGTCGTGTTTTCGCATATAACTCGAGATTGGTTCGACACGAGTGGCTTTCGTACGAGGAAAAAGTTCTTTTCTCTCTGCAACATTGATATAGTCCTGACACGGGGCGTCTCACGGCGGCTATGGAGAATCGATATGACCACCGCATGATGCGCCGGTGAAACATATTGCCACACGGGAGAAGGAAGAGGAAAAATTGGATCCTTCTCTCGCACGGAACGTCACGTCGCAGAGTAAATTCAGATTAGAGCGACCGGTGGCTTTTCGAGGATTATTTTTTCGCACGATATTGATCACAAGAGCGAAAATGATCCGGGGAATTACCGACGTCCCCTGATATTGTTTTCGGCAGTGATTTCGAACGCGGGCGGAAAGTCGGGGAATGTATTAATATATTCGGCTCCTGCTGCAACTTTTGTCGAGTCGACTTTTGGATCCTTCTTTTTTATATAAATTTAAATTTCGCTGCGTGTTCCGCGACGGAATCACGGATAAAACGTCACATGCGGATGAAACCCAACAAAATACTGAATGATTTATACGGACGAGTTACGAGTACCCCCCAATATGTAGATGTATCCGGTTGGTATGGCATCGTTTTCAAGAATTCCATATAATCTTCCTCCTCGAGATTGATCGTGAAAAATGCGCATGAATTGGAGTGGAAGCGTGATAAAACTAACGTGTCAGACCGGATGATGAACGATGTCACCATCAACACCACCACCCCAAAAACTCCACCATCGCGAATCCTCGAGTGGGATTCCGATAAAAATTAGTCAGCTCACCTGGTATAACGGAACGCTTGCAAACAGGAACGGGGTTAATATCCGGAATCGAACCCGGAATCGTTCCGTGTTTATCTGGAAACCGTCATAACCCGTTGAGACTTGAAATGTGGTGGCAGTGGCGTGGCGGAGACCCAATCGGTGATTTATCTGGAGAAGTGACCCTGGACACGCCGGACTGTCATAAATAACCGGCTGTAGATCAACGTTCCTGCGTCAAATTGGAAATTACGGTCGCTGTGTTATCGACTTAATGGTATATTGCCGGTCTGCGGACTGTTATATGCCGAGGAGGCAATTGTCCGGAAG
>QDEB01087097.1:227-11081 GCA_004193795.1 Asbolus verrucosus
AGAAATTTTTCACGGTAGAATCATATTTTCGTAATGGCTATCTAGTTATTGATGCGTGGCAGTACTCAATTCAACCCTGTTTTGTTGAATTCTGCCAACAATTTCCCGATGCAGTATTTACACATAAAACCTTTCAACATAATTTAATTTGTTGCATTCAAATCTTCTGTGAGACTGGATCGGTTGATCTTGAAAAGGGTACTGGTCATCCCAAAAAATGAACAGATCAGGTAATTGAAAATGTGAGGCAAATTATGGAAGAAGCCCCACGAACTTTTGTGCGTCGACTGTCACAGCAAGTAGAATTATCACCCGTCACGTGCCGCAACATATTCAAAAAAGATATTCACTTGTATCCCTATCGTTTACAAGAGGTAAAGCAACTCCATGAAATTGATTATTCCGTACCTGTAGAATACTGTCGTTGCTTACTGCACACTCTAAATGAGAACTTGTTGAGTGGAGTTCAAAAAAACCTAATTTTTTTGAAGAACCAAAATCATCCCCAAAAGTTAGAAGTGTGGGCGACTAATTCAAGACGCGGGATTATTGGGCCATTTTTTTTTGACGACACAAGTAGCACAAAAAATGTCTTTCCACAAAATTAATATTTGTTCAGGAACTTTGACTACTACAAGTTGTAGAATTATCTTGCAGCAATTTTTTGAAGAACTTCATGATAATGAAATTGTGGATGGATTTTACCAAAAGATGGTGCCACTGCACACAGACATGAGATTTTAAACATGATAAAAGAGTTTTTTGATGAACGAGTTATTAGGTGAAATACACCCATACCTTATCCCTCATGATCCTGTGATTATTTAAAAAACGCAATTTTTCAACAACGGTTAAATAATCTAAACGAATTGCGTGAGAGAAGTTACGAAAATTGATGATGATTGAATAACCCTCAAATGTTAGCAAATGTTAGTACCGCAATTGTGGGAAGAGTGCAAAAATGCTTTGAAGTCGGTGGCGAGGATTTTAATTATTTATTGTGAATGTCATTTCATTATTAATTTTTTTTTCGTTTGTTACAACAGATTTAGTGGCGTTCACGTGTTGCACTGTCATACATAAATATCAAATTAACAAATGTCATTTCCATGTTCACAATTAAACGTTCACGGTCAACTTGAACTCCAAATTCAAAAAAACACCCGTTACTCATCAATAAAAAAACAACTAATGTATCTATTATTATTATCCATTATTTATATTTATAAATTCTGTCTGTTTTTCTAAATTGATCCCGTTTATTAAAAAATTTGAAAAACATTTATATAAATAAAGTAAATATTCTTTATTTTACATTTTTTTTGTCTAAGTATGACTTGGGAAAATTAATTGTCGTGGTACTGATGAAGGAAAAAATAAAAACATATAAATTGTATAAAGGAAATGTCGCTGAAAAAACGTCACGAAAAATAAAAATTAATGAATCATTAGAATTAGATAATGAATATATGTGTAAAAGGAAACACAGCAATATCCAAAAGCTCAAAGTTTAGAGAAGAGTGAATAGTGAAAAAGAAAAAAACAGTAAAGATAGGAAAAAGAATAGACAAGATAATGATGCATGTATTTGGTAGATATCTGTTACTGGTGCCTCCATTAAGGTTCAGGAAGCTGACCTTCTCTTGTCTCCACTCTAAGGAATTAGGCGAGTTTTCCTTTCGAAACGGTTTTCGTGTCCCTATAGAATAACCTCCAAGTTCACCTTCGAACGTGTAAAATGATGTGTAGAATACGAATTATTCGAGATGAAACTTGGGGTAGATAGATAGCTTTTTACTTCAAAAAAGCCATTAAGTCATATTGTTACTTAGCTGTTATTGAGGGAAACGAGAAATGTGTGTGTCCTTTAGCATTATAATTCAATGGCAATTCAATAATTCAACTGCTCTTTTCCGTCTCTAAAATTTGACTCGCGATTCAGGTTAACTCATACTAATGCGGTTAGTTCACTGTTTGATTGTCGCATTTGAGCTATCCATTTGAAGTTTTGCAATTTGGAGCGGAAGTTTGTTGACATTAGCCGCCTTGTGGAAGTCCTTCCGAATACGAATTCCTCGCTCAATTTGTAAAATAGCCCAAACGTCTCAATAAATCTCGCTAATGCGTCATTCAGGATATGAAATAGTCGAAGGGTAATCAGAAAGCTAAGCGCAACTCCTTCAGTAGAATTAACCGAGCGCAAAGGAACTTCCTTCGCTGTTACCTCTGCACATTTTAGCTGTAATGCTCCCACGACAATTAACCGTTACTTCACCATGAATAACCTTCAGCACTCAGTGACACCGTCATCGAGAAGTTGTTAATATGGATATGGCATAGCGCACGATTTAGTTAATTTCGTTGGGGAGCCCGAAGTGGTTGCAAAATTAAATTCATATTACCACCGTGACACAATTAACTAAATTTGTTTAGGTGTTTATATTGCACATTCTTATTGCTGTCGTTTCATTTTGGCTCATTTTAAGCGTTCTTGTTGGTCCGAAGTGGAGTTTAATTAAATTTAAAGCTCAGGAGATGAAAACAAAAATAAACTTTTCGGCTTTATATTTTCCATTTTGAAATAACTGTTTTCCATGTCTTTCATTTCTTGAGTCATTTCAGACGTAATTAATTCTGATTTTGGCAGAATACGATACGTAGGCACGTCAACCTAGATTTAAATTGATGACCAGTTCTTATCAGGAAGACGTTAGGTGTAATAACCTTAAAAGACTTTTTACGCAGTCTTAGGAAAAGCTAATAGTCCGGTTCGACATTTCCTCACTTTTTGCTTTTTGTGAAACAATTTCATTTAAGAAATCAGAAATAGCATGGTTATTTTTTATGATTCATTTTCAAGAACAAACACGCACACTTAACAACTTCAGAAATAAAAAAGTTTCCATCAACAAAAACATAAAATCTGGACGTTGAGTCAAGTTTGAAACAATATTTTTTAGTGGTCGTCTAATTTCCAAAACCTCTACAAACTAATCAAAAAGAGATAATTTCATATCGGGGCAAGTGTTAATATACTCGGCTGGACCCTTAAATTAACTTAATACCAAAGCTCTTATCGAAGCATCATGTTAGGAGGAAACTTATCTCGTTATGTGGATTTTACAACGTTAAAATCATCTCTTGACGGTTGCGGGGTGCTATTATCGGTAGACCAACATGATGTTGCTATTTATAAAATTGCATAATTAAATAAATGGAAAATCGCTGGCTTATTAAGATTTTGTCTAGACTTAATAGTTCCTTCATTAAACTTTACAAGTTTCTTAATAAAACTGTATTTAAAGTGAAGTTTAAAGGAAACATTATTTTATTGGAATATATCTATATTCCGAGTACTTATAAAAAGAACATTTCCTCTTTATTAATATTCCATCATTTTAAGTAACTATGAACTTCAGAATTTATTTAGTTTGAATAATGTTAAAAACTGATATTGTATGAACTAGAATGTCGATGTCGATGTGCATTAATATTAAATATAAACCTGTGATTATAGAAAGACATCATTTTTTACATTTTTTAATTACAGTAGCGTATCAACAAAGAAATGCATTTTGAAATAGTTGTCCTAAATGATTTTTTAATTATTAATTCTCTGGTATATTTTCTTTGAACCTAAATACAGGCTGTTCACCGAAACGTCTTTCCTTCCTGTAACAAATGTTTCTATATTAAAAACTCTCAAAGAACGAAGATTACAATGTTAGAAGAAAAAACATTGAACTTTATTCTATTTTTCAACAAGCTAACATTTAAAAGTAAAAGGAAGAAGGACAGGTCTAAGATACACCATTGTACCTTTGAAAATATGTAAACAATGATTTTTGTGAATGGCCAGTGTTCTCATCAAGTGTTCTTAAAAATAGTATTTAATTTTGACACTTAATCCCAACTTTCAATTAGATTTATTGTTCTTATCCCTATGATTGTGTACATTTTCGTATATAAATGGAAAATAACTAAAAATTTTGTATTTCTCTGAGTTCACAGCATTGAGCATAAATTTTTTTGATTCTCAACCTTAAAATTATAACTTTCTTGTGAAAATGAAATTTTTAGATCTGATAAAGAAGCTGCATGGATAGCAGTATCTAATGATAAAACAAAGACATTTTTAGACAATTTTCAAAACTAATTCTGTTTAATCATCTAATATGAGGAGTAAATTCCAAGTTTTAAATTAAAAATGAAATTTTCCCGAAAGAACGATTATTACGAAAATAATCTAGAAGGATATCTACCTAGTTACGGAAGAAGACGCATAGACTTTGAACAGTATTTTATTTTTCACCATTTTTCAACACTGCTACACTTTCCCCACCGTTTCTTCAACTGCGCTGTTCCGCCAGAAAAAATTCTTCTGGAAAGTCTGCTAAATATTCGTCAATAACATACATCACCTCCACAACTAAAGAAAATCTTTTTCCTCTAAGATGTTTTTCTACATTTTTGAATAAAAAGAAGTGGCTAGTTGCTACATCTGGGCTATATAAGGTGGACGAAGTAGTTCAGTGAAGCCCACAGTCACTGACTACCTGTTGATTTTATATCTTGCAATTGTCGTGCATCAACAGATTTTTTTCTGTCTGTGGGAATTTGGACACCCTTGCAGAACCTCTTGGTAAAAGCTCATTGAGCAATATCCTTCATTTTTCCAAAAAATAGTTGCCATCAGTTTTTTTTTTTCAGATGATTGAATTCTGGCCTTCTTGGGAGGTGAGTCCTTGTGGACCCGTTTTTTGGTAGGCAGGTCCCAGTGATACGCCTCATCTCCTATCACAATCTTAGACGAAAGGTCGCAATTAGCATCCAAAGAAGTCAAATATTTTCTTGCGAACTTTCTTTTCTAAACAGTTTCTGTTCAGTTGTGAGCAGTCTGGAAATCTTCCTTAAGCCCAAATCATCATGCAAAATTTTCCAGACACTCGTTTCGCATAAAGAGTGTTCTTTGGCAATAACGGAGACCTTCTCAACTTCTTTGACATTTTCTGTAGTTGATGATCCACTTGATTCTTTGGCCCATCGAACTTGTAATTTAATTTAAAAATAACTTGGTACCTCTTGTCCATACACGGCAAGCATTCTGTCAAAAAAATGTATTAAACTCTAGTTTCGTATCATTCATTTTTTAATCGATAATTATTTGCCAAATCTTAATATTGGAAAGAAACAGGGTCTGCAACTTGCAAATGTCACACCTACTTGAAAGTAAAAAAATAGTAATTATTCGTCTTTTGTTTCACAGTTCGGTAAATAACATTCTAAATTACCTTCGTAATTTAAAATGTATGAAACCAGAAAAGAAGTCATTATCATACCTTAAATTAGAGTCACTGGTAACCCTGTTTTAAATTCATTATAACTGTTCCTTAAAAAAAGATACAAGGAGGCCCTCTTCGATGAGACATATGCATAAGTGATAATAAATTATCAAAAACATGCCTCAAAGTCAGTAGAAATTTAAAATAATATAGATTACAATTATTTTTTATCAATTTTTTAAATCAAGTTAATATTTTTATTTATTTATCAATATAGATATGGGAGCAATTCTCTTATTTCCTTATTTCTTTCCAATGTTCTTTCATTAAATGTAATAATTTCAATACTTTTTTATCCTTCTGGTAAAAGGTTTGGATTCATATGTGTTCCTCTGTATGGCGTAATGCAATTGAATTGGACCTGATAAAGTTACAGCGGTTATCAGAAAGAGTTCCCATTTTCCGGTTGAAGTTTTTCGTCTTTTTTCTTTCTTGAGCAGGTATCCGTCAAACGTTTCTGCTCTTTTTATGATGAAAGAAGAATGAAATGGGTAAAAGCCTCCGTTATTCGGCGTCGCATTTCCGCACTCCATTTTATAGGGTGTGCTTTCAAGTAGTAATGTCAAAGCGAAATTGACACCGTAGCCTTGAAGAGAACCGTATCGATGGTGGGCTTATTTCATTAGATTAGTCGTGATAAGGGCCCTGCGAAATACAAAGCAGTCTCACCTCTCCCTCTTGAGGGAGGCCCCGAACTCGAAGACCCAGAGGGCCATTGTAGGAATATCCTCAGGCGTCTGGAGATCACTCCACTCTCCCCTCTTTCTCTGCTTAATTTTTATTAATGCCACCGTAAAAAAGACGGACGAGCCTCATCACCAAGAAATTTTGATTTAAAACGTACATTTGCAAATGAATTACGTTGCCCATCTCATTCTGATTTTTTACAGCTGACACGTGAAATGGACGTTTTCTTGTTTTCACAGCTGGGGTTTTTCGACACAACTTCATTCTTACCCAATTATTTTTATTAACTCCGCTGTAACGGCGGCACGAATAATGGACTTGTTAAGACCGGCAATTTCATTACGCCGTAGAGGAACAAAGTAACACAAAAATTATTTTTCTTGGGTCATTTATAGGGCGATTTGGAATGTGCTGTCGGGACTGAGCTCTTTTATCTACTTCGATAAGGCAGCCGCACACTGTAATGTCATTTTGTCCGTTAACTTGCTTCGGCTCCCGCTTTGCTAAATATCTTTATAAATCTCTCAATTGGAAAGTCGATTCAATTGAAAATTTATTGTTAAAATCAGTCGTTCTTTAAGAATTTCGCTTGAAAAACTCCAAGCCGAGTTCTCGATACAGGATAAAGCAGCCGAAAATGTTAGCCCCCTAGAATTAAGTCAACCAGATTATTTATTAAATAACGTAAATGACAAACAACAATAAATATAATATGATTATACCGGGTGTTCATTCAAAAAGTGCATCAAGTCGTCTTTGACTTTTTGATAGACGAAGATGCCACAAGAATTCTGACATAAGAGAGCACATCCCTTTCTTATGGCATCTTCGTCTATCAAAAAGTCAAAGGCGACTTAATGCACTATTTAAATGAACACCCCATACTATTTTCTTATATATTCTTTATTTTTATTCCCTTATTGCAAAACAAATTAAGTTTCAATTTCAAAAAACAGTAACGTAATCTGATCATAATATTTTTATCACAACTATCATACATCGCTTTTAAAATACTAAAGCAATTCAATTAAAATGTAGTAAAGAAAGAAAATGGTACGTCCCTGGTAATATATAAAAACCCTTGCAGCCTTGAAAACATTGAAACGTTTCTGCTAACATTACAGTTGATATCATATATACTGTTTAGAAAGATCTACTTTAAGTAAACAGAATTTTGCAATAAACGTCTAATAACATTAACATTTGTATTAGTACAAACGCTACAAGGTTATGACATTTTTACGAGCAAATAGCATTTAGCAATAGTACGCTTCTCGTACTGTTCCGCAACTATATGAGAAAATGCTAAAGGGTTTAATTAAAATTAAAATTTACTATATAAATTATATCTAAATAACATCGTTCAATTATGTTTTAGAATATTATTATTTTTTCAGATTTCCTTTAACAGGTTTTTAAAAATTTCTACTTGATTTTGCACTTCATTAGCATTATTATTCTTTTTTATAAATTCTTAATTAAAATTTATGGTTTCGTTTAACGATTTTAATAGATGTTGAAATCTATGATGATGGGTTATTGTGGTAGAATCATTTTAATATATTTTCCAAAGAATGTATTGAATATTATTATTATATTATCAATGCGTCTCTATGTATTTATTGATGCTATTACATATATGGATGGATGACAAAATTCGTCGTTTTAGGGCTTTAAATTTTTATTCATTAATATTGCAAAGCTTGATTTGTAGGCCATAGATATTTCTTTAAATTTAATTTAATTCTTAATATTTAGTAAGGGTAGGTTAGAAATTTCATATACCGAGCGATCTAAAAGTCTTTCTACCAAGTGGGTCATGACATTAAAAAGAAAAAAAAAAAAAACGTGTGTCTATTATTACACTATAAAATAAAACGTATTTTATTTTTAATTTGCATAAGTTATAATTAAAAATATTTTGTGTTNNTCATGACCCACTTAATAGAAAGACCTTTGGATCGCTGGGTAGTTCACCTTGTTTGTTTTACAAATAGGGGAAAGTTTCAAGGGCGGATGATTTTAACGGTGGAGATTTTGATTATGGTTCTCTGAAATACTATCAACAGTAAAAACTAAAGCCATATGTGACTTAGCCTGTATTTTTCACGCTCGATTAGCTCTTGAGGGAGTGTGAATTAGTAGCTTAGACATGCACGTGTTTATATTGCGTGAACGCTTATTAAAGCCAGTTACAAATCCAGAAAATAATTACTGTTTAACTTAATTGACATGGCAATTGAAAGGATTAGTTTTTAAAAAACAAAAGGTAAATTTAGAATCTTAATCTTATTGACCTTGATAATTTGTAAATATGAATTTTTTCAGCATAATATTTATTTAAGTGAATTTACCAATAAAGTTATTTAAATGCAAATGCAATCTGAGGCATTAGCAGAGCATAGTTGTGTTTGAGGCATTTAGTTCTTCCTTTATTTTATTTTAATCACTACTTGTTTTTTGTTTTGACTTTGTCTATGCTAATTTCATTAATCTTATTAGAATAGTAAAAGGCTAAAGTTGACAGAAGGCGGCGTATAAACAGAATATATTTGTAAGTAACTAACTGTATGTATTTTTCTTTTACAAGATAGCTGTATTATTTTGTTTTCTTAACATAACCGTTAACCATTTAAACCTGAACCACTACGTCTGTGGTGTTTTATATAATTTTGAAAACATCTATTACATAAAACAAAGTACATGTTATTAAAAATGTATTCATAATTTGT
Organism: Asbolus verrucosus; assembly: GCA_004193795.1. NCBI lineage: Eukaryota > Metazoa > Arthropoda > Insecta > Coleoptera > Tenebrionidae > Asbolus > Asbolus verrucosus. The sequence continues at coordinate 8,989 of QDEB01087097.1, forward strand.
ATGGTGGATATGCACTTAACCCCATTAAGCAATCGAGCAACTGAAGGTAAGTTATCCGAAGCACGGTTTATTTTTCGTCGAAATCCTTTTGGTCTGCTCCAGAAGTATCGAGGCTTTCGAGGCTTCGAGGTATTTGAGGGTTTGTTTACTCATCGAAATACGTTAGGTTAAACGAAATGAGTTTTCGCTTCTGTTTTGCTAACTCTCTTGAACGTTAGGTTTTTGCCTTACAAAACCCTGGTATGGGTTTATTTAATCTAGAAACTTATCACACGGCTAATAAATCCTTGTAGAGTTACTTGTGTTATTTATTTTGAACTTTTTTGTATTTCTAAAACCGAATGAGACCATGATTTAATTATTAATTTAAATTATATATTTGTTACATGGAAATCTTATCGATAGTTCGAATGACATTTAAATAGGTCAAGTTTTAGCCATAATCAACATGCAATATTGACAACCGAGATTTCTGCCTAGTCCTAAGTAAATAAATTCACTAAAATAGATTATGTTCATCACGTGACAAAAATTATTATTGTTTATTAAATTGTTTACTATTGTTTGTACAAAGAGGTGTTGGGAATTAAGGTATTGTAAGCTGTTGTATATTTCAGTTATTAGTTATATATAATTATTGTTTCTATTTTTTTGAATCATCTAATTGTTTATATACGAATTATACTCCCATATCTGATATCTGTATATTTCATGTTATTATTTGTTTACGTTGTTATTTGTTATTATCAAGAATCATGAATGGAGAAATAAGAGAATCAAATCAGAATATCTTAGTGTGACCGTCCCAACACTGGCAACCAATAATGCAGTCTTGCGGAACAGGAAAGGGATGGCTATTTGGAATTCCCAGGTTACAGAAAGATGAGAAAATAATGTCATAAAATATGAATTCTCTGCCCCACATCTCATGCGTACATACAACATAAAACATCTAATTTGGTAGAGCATTTTCGGAGTCTAGCCGGTGAGTCAAATTGCCCACTCGGGTTGTGGTGACTCACTTATTTCTGGTGAACCAAACCGCCTTCGGACTTGTGACTTCGGACTGTGAGCTTAGCTTGGTTTGCAAGGGTCAATTTCGGACGAAGAATTTCGCGTCGAGATCATCGAGGGCCAACTTCTAGCAACATCCAGGGGATACTTCATCGAGGTCATCAGCAAGCCCCACTTCCAGCTAAGAAGTGTTTGAGGTCTGATACGCCAAGGGGGATATTAACCTTTACGACAAAAATCACCACTTGCATTCAAACATATATGAAGATTACAGCGGACCAGAGTCGAGACCGCCCTTGAAGAGTTCATAGAGAGGATCCCATCGAAGACGTCTAAACTTATAACTGCAAGTTATCTGTATTTATTCCTTTCATAGTTTTACTGGCAAACTCCTTTAGTAGTCTCTAAGTTCGCGGTTTGATGTTTTTATATTCACCTTGGCCTATTGGTCTTTAAAGCAGTAGTGATGGTTCTTGGAAAGTATTATATTTCGGGAGATAGCTGCACCAATACTGTCTTTAACTATCCCTTTATTCTCTTGTTAAGAGGGAAAGACGTAGGCCATGTTCCAGCCTACGGAAGGTAAAAGCCTTCAACTCTGCGGGAAGGCAAGAAGTCTGTCCCTCCCAAAATGTTTAGTACAAAAAAATGCAAGGTGTCGACACGTTATGTAAGTTACCTGTGAACCAGGTGTGCTTACCGATAAGGTTTTTGACTGAGCCGAATTACCGGGTGGTATTCCAATCACTGCATATGATTTGCTTTATTCATATGTTTTTATTATTTTTATGAAATGTTATATTTATATGTGTCTGGTAATAGCTGTTTTTATTTCCTTATTAACACTTTGAAGTGAGGTAGGCCCATCGTAACTTTTAATTTCTCTGGCAGATCCCCGTCTTGGTCATAAAGTTTGTAATTTAAATTGTAATACTTTGTTAAATATACAGGGTCATTATAAATGTTTGTAGTCAAAGGCGGCTGTGAATTGTTTCGAAAATATTCCCACTTTATATGAATAATTATCAATTTTTATTAAAAAAATTTAATTATAAGTAAAAGTATTTTTGACTGTTGGC
>QDEB01087098.1:0-22219 GCA_004193795.1 Asbolus verrucosus
GCATTATTTTGCTCGCATTTTCATGTGAAATGACAATTCGAATTGTATAGGCAAGTTTGTAACACGTAAAGCAGAGTCGTGACTATTTGGTTGCCTATATGTTAAAATTCAAGGGGCAGATTAGAAACCTGCACTAGTGTTGGAGCAGTTAAATAATCAGCTAATCCCTAATCCGTTAGATGGCAGCATGAGGGCCTCAAGTCATTTAAAATTTTGAAAGCTAATAACTCAGGCGCTAAGTAACCGATTTTGGTTTTCTTTCTTTTGTTTGCCTCCATTCGATGTTTGTGACAAACTGACAAAATTTCATCGTGTTATCTTTATTAATAATGAAGGTGGGCTGTGCGTCCCCCACAACCCTTTGAGCTATATTGCCCATTAACGAACTTAGATCTACGAATTTGACAAAGAATCCGTGCACAAAATTTGAACTCGATAGATCAAAGCGTTCTCACACTATCGACGTGATGTCCTAGAGGATCACGAGCGAGCGAGCGAGTGACATGGACAAGATCAATAGCGCTCCTCGCTAATGCTCGTGCGCTAAAATACACATTTTAATATGAACGTACATAAAACCTTCATTTAGTTTTATAATTAGAATGTTCATTAAAACTGTAGGCTCTTNNTGATGTCCTAGAGGATCACGAGCGAGCGAGCGAGTGACATGGACAAGATCAATAGCGCTCCTCGCTGATGCTCGTGCGCTAAAAATATCTTCAGACGGATAGGTTAAAGGCGCAGTTGGTACTTCCTTTAAGTAAATCAATAATGGGGCAAAGTCCAATAATTTTCTTTAAGTTAATTTTTGAAATATACATTTTTAGTTAAAAAACTGTAAATTTAAATTGCTCCTTCCTGAACAGTGCTTTTAAAGACGAAAATAATAGTATCTATTAAAGAACTCCTTAAATAAGTTGTTACTCATTATATTCTGCAATTTTCGAAATTTGGTTCGCCATGATTTATTTTTAACTATTCCTGCAATTGTTATTTCAGCTGAGGATAATTTTTTTAAATTAAACTAATAGAAACTGACCAAAAAAGTACCATGTCCGAAACCAACTTTCAAAGTTTGGCAATTTTATCAACAAAGAAAGGAAGAAGCAAGCAATTTGAATGTTTCAAAAGTATTCAATACATTTATAAAAAATAAAGCTTGTAGAATAGATTAGAATATTTTTATTACTTTTTTATTTTAAATAAAAATTCACTTTCTTTAAATTTGTATAAAAATTTAGCTTGTGGAAAGACAAAAGAAGGGCCCCATTTTAGAGCTGCCATCCGGGTTAGCTGTCATATTGTTACGTCTCTGGATGGGATATTTTTCAGCAGTTGTTATTAACACAAANNACTTAATAAACAGCAGTCCAAATGGTGTTAGCACAAACTTTTGGAGGTCCCAGTACTTTCAAGGACGAATGGTGTATAGTAGAATTACCCTTAAAACGACTATTACATGATTTTACCTAAAATTTTCCCCAAAAATTTGAAAGAAGATGATCTTCATTACAGCACTTTCTTCAGAGCAGACATCTCATTCATTAGTACTTGTGAAATTTCGAAATATTTCAAAAAATTTTAGCATAAACTTTCTTGAATTTAATTGTAATCCTTCCAGTCCTGCGATGGAGCCAGTATTGAATGAAAGTGAGCCCCTCTGTATATTTTTGGAACCATTATATCTTCCTAATGACGTAGATAATGCAGTGATATATGCTCACTCTAGGTGGTCTCATTGACTTTGTTTAGCAGTGTTTGCCCCCACACGAGTAAATTAACTGGAAAATTGTATGAAAGCACGACACACCAATTTCCATAGTAACAGCTCTGGATTATTCGCCGTTATATGGAAACATTGAATAACACACTCAGGCATTCCAAACACCTTAATGACAGAAAAAGAGCCATTTTTTCCGAGATTAATCCAAGCATAAATTCGTCTTTTCAGGTGGATCTCTGCATAGAACCGGGCCAAAGTCTCGGTCTGATGATCCGAGGAGGCGTTGAATACAACCTCGGGATTTTCATCACCGGCGTTGATAAGGATTCAGTGGCAGACAGGGCCGGCCTTATGGTAAGCGCCCCGGTTTTCATAGATGGACGGCACCGACGCGACTCTTTTTGGGGGAGATGCGCCTTTATGCGGGCGTTATAATATTGACTGAAAGGCCGAAGGGGCCGAATTGAATTATATCCCCATCTACCGCTGCGAGGGTCGAATCCGAGTCAATTTGAGTGCGAAATAATTGTTCGGTTTGGGATTGTGCAGCTGTATTCGGACATAAAACGCGAAAAAATGGGCTCCGAGATTAATCTCACCTAATGGGATTAACTTATCCGGATAAATGGGACACGGGTCGCGACTAGAAGGCAATAAAACGTGGTATTGATTTTTCGGTGGGGTCGCAAATAGGCGAGGAATTCCAGCGATTCCTGACCTGTCCGTAATAAGCGTTTCACAAATCATAAAAAGAGTCGTTCGGTGCTAAATAATGGCAGTGGCTGCTGGGAACGCTAATTTAATTTACTGTTTCGTTCAAAGCGCTAACGAATCAAAAAAATTTCTAGGTTGGCGACCAAATTTTGGAAGTGAACGGACAATCTTTTATGGATGTGACACATGACGAAGCGGTGGCCCAGCTCAAGTACCACAAGAGAATGTCGCTGGTGGTGAGGGACGTGGGGAAGGTGCCGCACTCGTGCACTGCCTACGATCGGGACTGGGACCTCTGCAGTCCGGGGTATGGCGCGATAAACTCAATTTTTCGAAAAGTTGCTAATGCTTAAATCTGGATGTACGTTCAGATGCGAACGATGCACGTAAGTAATGTCAATTCTCTCGAGAGATGGCTAAAAGGACGAGCAGCCCGCCGCACAATCCTTCGCGGATCCCTTTTCGATTTAATAAAAAGGTGTATTTCGTTCTCGGTTCCAGTATTCATGTATCCTTCGATTTTTGCCTCGCAGTCGCAAATGCGGAGCTCGGATGGTCAGGCAAGGAATAATTCAAAAAAAGCAGCGAGATAAAGTCACAAGTAACATAAAATTATCGGTAATTTTCAAGGTTGAGTAGTTAGAGTGATTTCTTGGATAAAATTTAAATTCAGGGCTGCCATTGGAGCAGGAGTGACACAGAAACTCAAATCATAGATTTCGTATACAAACATCAATGATTTCCTTAATTTTTGAAAAGTGACTCATTGGAGCCACTCTCAATTTATACTCCAATTCAAAGGACCCCGTAATTCAAGGTCGTAGAAAATGGACTCAAGCATCAAAGGTACCGACACAAGCGATGACTGTCCATTCCTGCTCTGTGACTAATGACATTTGACATATACACTATATCTTCCCGTCTCAACAAACCATGTGTGGTACAAATTTATTGAAGCAACGAATCATTTCATTTTTTTTTTAATAAATTCAACAATGTCATTAGATTGTGATTATCTTTTTGCTCTTTGGCTGTGTGAAGATTTTGATTTCTGAAAATATAAAGAGAATTTGATTAAAAATATTACCTTTAAACATTTTCAGTGATTTTAATTAGAGAATGGCAATGATGATATTTACAGTTTTATTTAATTCCAATTTAAATTAATTTAATTCTGTAACGGTGTAGGAGCTATTGCTCTAAATTTGTTGAATTAAAACGAATTTTGCTCTCGCGTGTATGAATAATTAAATTGTTACTAAGCATGAAGCCTTGCTTGCTGATAATTAATTCGTGCATTTAAGTAATTTTGCAAATTACAATGCAGCATTGCACTGACTTGGTTTCAGTATGTGATTTGCATAATAATGTCAGTATCAGTAAAGGCAATCAGTTTTTAAACGAATTGTGCGTGATAACTGATACCATTTTGTAAATAAGACCGTTGCAACCCTTAAAATTTAAGGGAAAATCTGTCTCGGAATTGTTGGTAAAAATCAAACAGTTTATTCAACACCAGCAATTGCTATTAGAAACAATAATTGATCATAGTTTCGGAACTTTTTCTTTCATCTTCAATCTACAGTTAAAGTATTTACTTCGCCAAACACTAACAGAATGCACTTCAATCTTCATTAACGATGGTAATTAGAAAACAACAAGTTACCTATTTCTACTTCGTTTTGAATTTGTCACCGTATTTCTTGTAATTGCGCCTCGGAATATAAATTGAGAAATGTGCACTCCTCTAAAGCTGAGGAAAGACGGTCATGGCTGTGTCAAGACTAATAAATTTAATGGAAAATCTGCCTCTGTTAAGAATGCAAATTTTTACTTCGAATTCATATTTAAAATGGAAAATTGAATATTCAGAATTTTAACAATTTCGCTTTCTTTCTAATGCCGTCGCGGCCTAAAAGATAAATTAAATTTAGCAACTTTATTTCATTATAACTTCTTGAGCGAATCGAAATACAATAACACAAAATTGTTGAACTGTCGTTAACTAGTTCGAACTAACTTGGAGACAAAATGTTATTTAACGCAGCACAAACAACTGAAAATAACTTACAGTTAGTAACACGTCCGACAGGGAAGTTTAATGTTAAAAAACAATTTTAAATTCTGATCAGTTAAAAAACTTAAATTATTTTTGACATTAAAAATATACTTAATTTCAAGTTATTTTGCCCACTGCGTCACAGTTCCACTACGTTACAATTTTATTGAAAAGTTTTAATGCACATGATACCAAACATTGCAGTTGTTTAATTATCATTCTCCCTTGTAATAAATAAATTCTTGACACTGTTTTTTCGGTTGTTTGTGTCGTGTGTTGTATCGAAGACCGATTCGGGTAAATGTCAAAGGATTTCTATCTGAGCCGGCCTGTCGTGCCTTTGAACGCTGATGTGAGGACGTTATCAGTTTTGATAGTGCGCGTTCTTTTGAATGTTGTAGAGAAAAATATCGGGGAGAAAATTGCGAAAAATCGGTCAAGTGCGGAATCTAACATCCCTTATCGTTTCGTAGGAGCAAAGCGGCGCAAACAACGAGAAAATGGGCGGCGGCTCTTCAGATGGTGGAGGAAAAGGCAAGATGTCTTCTCTCTCGACCAGAATTCACAACCCTTTGCTATTACACGGATGAGTACGCGTCCAGACATATGACCATAGATGCCTTCGTACAAGTCATGACTGAACTTCTTAACACTCCTGATAAGGTGATTTACGTCCGCCATAGACAGCCTTTATCATAAGATCCTTTGTGCACCCATCCGCGAAAACCGACCCGCGTCAGAGCCGAAGACTTCATTAAAACTCGCTCTTTTTCAGTATACTCTTATGACCGAACTAAGAGAAATAGTAGCCATCGAAGATCGTGTTAAATTCGATGAATTAGTGTACAGAAGAGATATCGAAACTTCTAGAATAAGAGATCCCAGGGAGCACGATTACAGACATTCGCGGGTGAGTTGTCTCTAATTAAACCACTCTTCAAAGAACTCCTCTTATTATCATATCTGCACAACGGCCACTTTTGATCTCCGACGAGCTTAAATTGGAATTTTTTTGCAGAGGAAAGGAATACCGATCCCTGATGCCAACCAGCCCGCGAACTTTTCCAGCTATCACGAGGTAAGCTCCGTAGCTTTTAGTGACTCTTTGCCGCCATCTGTAGTGTGAAAATACCCGCGGATGATAGAAATATGTGGTGCTTGATGCTGAAAACAGTTTGTTTGTGGTAATTCATACGCAACAATGGACGTATGCGCATAACAAAGCCGACGTTTCGGTTCTAACAGGAAAAACTTTCACTAGATGAAACCCTTTTTATGTATGAGAGTGGTAAGATTTACTGAAAGCACTTGTTCGATCTACCTCCTGCAATGAAATACTTGTACACCATGTAAGCAACAGTATATCACACTTCTTTTACTTTACGTAGTGTGTCGAATTCACCAACTTGTAGAATTATTTTAAACGAGAGAGAGGTTTGTATCGTTCTCCTCAACATCTTCAGTTCTGTTTGTTTGTATTTGATGGCGCCAGGGAACTTTAATAAATGGGCGGAACTGTTCCTCGAATCAAATAAAGGAGCTGCACGTTAAATTAATCGTTCGGTTATCTACAAGAATTATTATCTTTCCTTCGAGTATCTCTTACATTAGCGTTAAACGAATTAAGATTGCAGTTTTTGAGAATTGGTTGCATTTTTCAAAGAAATGGTGGCAACGTGATGAAATCGTGGCTCTATTCGGACTTTATTAATCACAGTAGTGTAATATTCGAATGAAAATTAAATTTAAATAAAAAATATAATAAATAAATGAAAACCAAAATTGTAAAACAATTCAAAACAAATTATGCATCAGGATGAATCGATTTTAATGAAACTTGGTATATTGCCAATAAAAGTGTAGAGTTTTTCTGCTTTCGTAATATAAAAATTCTGAATCCTACTGCTTCATGTATTTACTTTTATGTCGTAATTTGAAAAGAGAATCAAAATTAAATTTCTTTATCTGTCGCTTGGTATCCACTCTTTTGAAGTTCTTCCAGTACTTTCATTCTTGTATTACATTCCACTTCTTATAGGCGAAAATTTGTAATATTTTGATTGGTTTTCTGTTTCTCCTTTCCCGATTTTTATTGCCGATTCCGTTTCTCCAGTTCTCTTCATGAAATTTCTTAGGCAAATATTTCACTGTTCTTTAAACTGTTATGCATTTGATGTTGCTTAGAGTTCTTGCCAAAGTAATAAACATGCTTTTCTTTTTTATTTTCTACTTTCTTTTAGACTATATAATCGAATATACATAAATTCCATTTTTCTTCTTTTTACTTTTTTTTTTAATATAGATTCTATGTTTAGTTTGTCTTTATTATTACAACCCATGTTTCACATCTTACCTTTCTGCATTTTTTTAAAAATTTTTTTAACTGCATTATATATCATTATAACTTTTTCCTTCTTATTTTGTTCAGTCATCTTCCAAATGTTGTTATTTTGTTGCTTCTCGATTTTTTTGTTTCATTTTTAATTTCTTCCTTTTCTCTTTTCATTTAGTTCGTTTAGACTGTGTGACATAGGAGAAGGACATTGCCACCATCTGTTTACATTACTGTTGTCATTTTTGGGTACTCTTGTTCAGTATGTCCATAATCTCTTAAATCTGTCGAATCTCGACTTCTTGTATATCTTCTAATTCTTTTTGAATCTTAATCAGAAATCGAAAAGTAGAGATTTTGTAATAATTTCTTTTTTATTGTTAATGGAAAACATAGAGATTTTTAGTACAGCATTTTACCGTAAAATTGCACCACAGAGTTTCTATGAAAATTATGAATGAGTATAAACATTAAAAACGGTCCTTGATCAAAATAAGGTCAGAGTATACAGAGGATAGAATGTATGAAAAAAGTTAATTTTGAAAATGAAGAATGTTGAAGCTTGTTGGTTGCAACATAAAAATGACAGTAAGAAAAAATTAATATCAATGTAGGAATGGAAATGAAAGATAAAACGACAGTTATAGTGACTGAAGAGAGGAAAAGACGGATGTTAGCAACGTGTGTGTCTCGTTTAGATTAGGGAAGCATGACAGTAAAATGAATGCAACTAATTTGAAGTATGTAAGAAATGTTCGTGTGTGATGAGACCAGAACTGATCGCTTGACACAATTTATGTAAGAGAAATTGTCATTTGTTCAACGTTTCTACTCGTGGCTTATCCACTCGTCAAAAAACGCTTGGCTTAAACCTCGCCACTCGGTTTATTACTCACTGAATTATATTACACCATGTTAAATAGTAACAGTCATAATGGAAATAGAATGTCAGAGGAAAATATTCCGCAGACAAAAGCAATGAAGACGTAAGGCCGCAGAAATTTCGTTGAAATTGTGAGGATCCGTATAACTTTCAGAATCTGCACAAAGGCGGGTTCTGTTTGCAGAAAGAAACTAAACAAATATCTTTTATATTTCAATGCAGGGAAGCTCGCGCAGTCGTAAATAAACGCGAATGGGTTAAGATAACCCTTTTACAATCCAGTTCCATTGAGATGTTCAGCGGTGTGTCGTAATTTCAACTTGGAACTTAAAAAGTTCAGGATAAACTCCGGGTTTCAACACATTAACCTTATTTCGGAGATCAGATTTGAAACAATCAAGTAAATGCTTCTGATCCCAAGAAAGATTGAAAAAATCGCCATATTTCGCCGGAGCCATGTTTCCTGGCTATAATTCTCCATAAATAGAGAATCAATAGCAACCACCACACTTCTGCAGAAATGCAAGTTGTCCAAATTCCCCGTCTGATCGTGACAAGAAAAACAATGGGTGATATAAGTGGCCATATATCTCGTTATTAAGCTTCCCCAGATCCAGAAGTTGGTGTTTCATTTCTTTTAGAAATGTGTGCTGAAATTTTGATTTGTCCATAACGCCAGGATCAGATGTCAACAAGTTGCGCTTCAAAATTTTATTGAGTCTGGCATGGAGCTACATTTCCAAAATCTTCGGAATCGGCTGAATTATTCTTCGCGGAAACGTTCGAGTTTTTATGATTATTTTGTGGTGCAATATAAAGAGATCACGTTAAAATCTCATCAGATAAAAAAGAGAATAGTGCTATAAAACACAGATTAGCCATCATGAGTTGTTTTTTCTATCGTGGCCGGCGAAAGCATCCCAGAATGCATAACGTGCAATATCATTCTGCTCTTGCCTTTCTTTCGTTATAACTTCACTATTTTCCAGCACGTTTCAGCTAAAGAACATGTTTTAATGGAAAATCCGATAAAGTTTTAATGTTCATATTTCTCTGAAAAACTCAAAAATTATATTTTTGCATTTTTGAAACGGCATTCCATTTTTCTCAAACCCAAATTCAAAAATGTAAAAATGGTTTTACTGCTGCTGCTGCTGGTACTAACCAAAAACTGACGCAGTTGGTATTGCAGGAGTACGGTCCAGTAGAGCCACCTCCTGGTGTAAGTATTAGTAACGAAGACGAATATCGCTCTCCCAGTGAGGATTCAGGGTTAGGAATGGGAATTTCTGACAGAGTTCAGAGGTGAGATACGAAACGAATTTTTCTCAAAATAACTAAAGAAACCAGATAATCTAACAATTCTAATGCTTTTTCGGGTTTTGTAGAATACGCCCACCAAGTGCCACAGGAAAAATTGTAACCGCTTTAAACGACGAAGAGCACCAAACTCAGGTTATTTTTGTCTTTAAATTTTTTATTATTCTTCTTCTCCTGTCTTTATCTTCGTAGGCTTGTAGAGGAACAAAATAAATCTCAGGATTTGTCCATGTCCGTCATTCTCTGCACGCTGAGATTTATTTCGTTTTTATAGCACTGGCACCAACATATCTCTATCATGTTCCCACTTGCACTGTCTTTAATACCTCTCTCATACCTGTTTAGAATTACATTAGAATTAGTCAAAGCTTCTCTGTGAACTTTCGTTTCCAATTCGAAAAAGACAGAATCAAAATTTTCTAAAATTACGAATCGTGACCGAGAAGGAGATGTTGAAATTGAGGGTAGCGAATAATTTTAGGAATATGTGAGCGGCGACGAAGAAAATCCGCCTGGAACGAGGAGTCGGAGGCATTCCAGTCCCGGAGAATCCAGGTCCGGAAGCACTACGGCCCTGCATCAACAAGATTATCCGGACTCTGTAAGTATTAACAATCAAACTAACATTAACCTCATTCTCCCCGAAATCCGCATGCCAGCAAGAAAAATTTCATCAACGTTTTTAGTTTTGACCAGACTCGATGAAACACACAATTCGGGTGGAGCCGTTGCAGCCAACTGAAAGAAAATGACAGGTTTATGGCTTCTTGTCTTTTCGTCAGTTTTATGTCCCATTTTAACCAGCGTAAACTTTTTAATTCAGCAAATATAAAGTTCTTTCTCTTACTTGAAAATGGACCTAATGTTCATCTACTGTGTCTTTACTTTTATCTTTTATTTGTCAGTTTTTTTGTTCCTTTTGGATTAATTTTGAATCTTTTGTTCTTCTATTTTGCAAAATAATAAACTACTGAAAATTTCGACACACTCATTGATCATTATTTTTAGAAACTACTAATGAGAGTTGACTAAATACTAAAAAATTAAAGCAATTTTAGCTTTAGTTTAACTGAAAATGCAAGTTTCTCTGATTTTGATGATTGTTATTATTTTTTAGTGTCAAATTCAACTAGAATGAAATATAGACACAGGTAGAGAAGTGTGCAAGGAATTTCATACTTTTCACGAATACATGCTTGAATATTTCTGTTTTTTTAAACAAAAATTTGAATTTTTCTAAGAATACAAAGAGCTGAAAAATGTTTCATTATGTTTCGCTGCTGGAACTTTCTTTTATGTAAGACAGCTGGACCAAAATGTAGTGACAAGGTCACCCAATTTGACATCTTTAGCATATCTCCCTTGGTGTTGATTGCAACAAAACAGTAATACCGCCGAATGATGACACTATTGTGTTATTTATTCTCAAAAACAAAAAATAAAACGGATGAAATTAAGGAACAAAATTATGTTAAAAAAAAAATCGAAAACTTTAAATGAAATGAAATTGTGTCTCCCGGAAATGGAGTTTAAATAATCAATTCAGAGTATACTTGAATCTCAACATAAGAAAAAAGTTAGTATATCGAAATTCTGAAAACTTGAGAGGTTTATCACAAGCAGCTACGTGACTGAAAATCATCCATTTCTTACCATTTATTTACGCCGAGGGAGAGAACTTTTATTTTATCCATTTCAGCAGTCAATTTATTGAAATACTTTAAGAAAAAAACCAAATTCTTCATAAATTAACAATTTAAAAATTAAATAAAAATTACCGAATGAATTTACTATTTAATTTTTATAAGCTACATATTATACAGGATGTCTCAACTCCGTGTCGATCCCAACTATGTCCTTTAGTGGGTAAGATGTATTTGTGACAAAATTGCGAATTGTGAAATAATATAAACATTAAAAGCGCTTGATGTTCTGTCATGAATTATGTCAATAATAACAGAAACATGTAGTCAGTGAAGGCAATCACAGTTACAACAATGCTTCATTATTGCAATGTTTTGAATTTGTTAAACTGATTTTTTTATGTTGTGATTAACCTTCAGTCGGTTATATAGGGACGCTGACAGACTTGCATCTTTTCTTTGGGCTTGTTCCTCCCTTGCAACACCGGTCAACAGGCTCATAAATCGCATAATCTGCCACTTGGATGATAAAAATAATAAGTCGAAATTGTTGCATTAAAATTCTAAAACTACCACCGGATGGACAAGCGTCTTCACATTTAAAGCATATGTCAAAAATCTCTAGGATTAGTACGAATGAANNTTACAAAAGTGATACGTGATCTAGTTGGGAAAATGTAATAATAAAATTTAAGGAATGTTTTGTTTAAATTCCATGTTGGGTGAGCGCGACCTAGAAAAATCTGTTCATCCCCCTGAAAATGATTAAAGCAAATTCCTCTTGCAGACTTAAAAGTTAAAAGTTTGCGACGAATGACCCATAATTTTTACCTCGGAATTAAAATAATTGCAACCGCCACGAGAGGATCTCGTATCATCTGAAACTGTTTTAGTTGGACAGGATCCAACTAAAGAGAGAATGTTGAAGAAAAAATCAATCAAATAAAAATTCACTCACGACACCACATTCATAAATATTTTATTACAAAAATAACATAAAAATATTAATATCGTATATAGAACGAATATGGAATCTATTTACCCCCAAAATACATTACGGGATGCTATTCTATGGGTATCACAGTTATGTACACGCTACTTACAACTAATTTGCACCTAACTTAACCTAAACTAATGTGATGTTAAGTAGTGGTATGTACTTGGAAGATATCCACATAAAGTCAGAACGCAGACGTTGGATTAATTGGTTTCTCGAACAGGATAACGCTCCAGTTGCATTTTTCCGATTTGGTCCATAAATCAGAGATAAATACGCCGTTTCGAAGAACCAAAGCTGAAAACTCGACCTGAAAGAGATTTAATTTGACTGCTGCGAGGCCTCATTAACTCCATCCGGAAATAACCATGCGGAAGCTGTTTGCATCGACTTTCTTTTGCAGTTGTTGTCTTACTGTGCTAAGTGGAGGAGAAACGAACGCGGTTAGAGTTTTTCTTGGAGGGCCCGCCGCAGCTCCTCCGTGGCCTTGGCGAGGTTCGTGCCCTGGAGGGCAGCCCTTATTTTCAGGTCGTCCTGTCGGCTGTCGTCGTAGATGTAGTCTTTAGGGGGTTCGATCGGGTAGGCGTAACGCGAGCCGCCGCCAAATTTGGGGCGGGGGATGCGCACCCTTTTGACGTCCACGAGCCACGACTCCATTGTGACCTCTGAATAAACGAGCAACCTGGAAAAATACATTTCAGTAAATAATGTCAGAGGTTAAAGCACTTTTAAAAGGACGCCAGCGAAGACCGACAGCGTTTTTCTCTTACTCAACTCGTTTCTTCGCATGAAATCGTTTCCTCCGTTTCTAGGACGTCACCGTGCGGACGGCTCGACTCGAAAAATTGTTATTACGTTAATATCATTAATTTTTATAACGGCCAGGAGGGTCACCGAAGCCGCATTTGACATTGTGTTGTGACCCCATTATGTGTGGTCGAGTGCAGGCGATTCAATGTTAATTTTTTACACATTAACTGGTACAACGAACCATTGAATCGAAACCATTAAAGGTAAATTATGATATCATTTATTTTAATTGGAATGCCGGACGGTTTTTAAAACTATTCAACCCTAGACACCGTAATAATTCTCAGACTAATTCCAGAGAGGAGAGGACGGACATAACCAACCTTTCAGCTGCAGAGTGATCTTGAATTTCAGACGAGCTCTAAGAATCGAGTTAAACACCGCCTAATTAACTTTGTTTAAACTTTCTACAGGCTACATAACGGTACAAGCCATGACTGACTAGTTTTCAATGGGATAGTTACATAAAGCCTGAACAAAGAATTTTCACGCGTTTTTTCGGTTTTTGATTGGTCTCGTTCCATTTTTCATGGCACGTGCTTTCGTCATAATGATGGTTCACTGGTCTAATTAACGCGGAAATTTTGTGGCTCAAAGAAATGATAATTAATCATTTCGCAACTGGTAACGATTGCTAAGTGGGCAATTAAGAGCCGAAAGACTCGAATTATCGAGGAAGTGAGTGATATGTAGGCAGTACCAGGACAGCGCACTCGAATGAATCACCCTCACAAAATATTTCAAACTGGAACAAAAGAAAGCCATTTTTCTTATCTGTGACGAAATAAGCTTAAATGAAGACGAAAAATTTCAACAACAAAGTACGTAACTAATTAACCAACGATAAAATGTACAGTTTTAAGGTTTGATTAAAAAGAAATTTATGTTTTGGAATAACGAAAATAGGTTTGTGTTTTAATCCTGATTCAAAAACTAAAGAAATATTAGGGACAACCTTAAATTCTGTTAACAATGATTAACAAAAATGCCTAAAAAAGGTTTTTGAAAATATTAAAAAGTAATACAGACTAAGATACTAGAGAAATTTGATTATCTGTATTCCAAAATTCGATTCACAAGAAATTTTTAAAATTAAAAAAAAAGTTCATTTTGGACGTACTAAACTTAATGCTGTCGAAAAATTGATAAAAATGTTTTTTATTGTTCATTTGAAATGTCAACATCTCAGCTTCGTTACAACGGCCTCACTCAGACGACGTTAAAACGATGAAGTTAAAAAGTTGAGGGATTTAGACGTCGACAGGTCAAAATAAATCGATTGAAAAACTGCATATTTGTACTGTTACGGATCGTTGAGACATCCTGTATATAAGCCATGATAAAAATTCTAGACCACAAAATGTCATTTATAGTTCAGCGAAAATCACATTTATTTTACATGTCGTTCAGACACCTGTAGTTAAATGTTTTGGTGTAAACAGAAGAGAGACGTAAAAGAGCAAGTTGTAGGTGGGAGCAGTATTGCTTAATTTATCAAACTTTGCATTTTTCCTTTCTAGAAATTATATTACTTTTTTTACATTTTCGATATACATTTTTTTCTGTTATTTCAGATTTCCGTCGTTTTATTCTTGTTTATTTAATTAAGTATTTGAAAGCTAATCAAACTTCCGAAACTAATTTAGAAAAGCAAATCATAAATTAAACTAAATTTCATCAGAGGAGGAGGCACACTTTTTATGCAAAAAACTCATTAAATAACGAAATAAAAAATCGCAATGAAAACTTGAAAATTCATCATTGCTTTTACAATATCCCGGTTTTTGACCTCCATAAATTATTAATTTTTTAAAAGAATTGCATAAAGCTACATTTCACGTATTTCACAAAATATTATACAACTTCAACAATTTAATGATATGTACACTTTATGGACGTTTCTTAGAGTTGTTACAAATTGACGGCTACAGTGTTTGTGTTTCGCTTTAATTATATTTAAATCAAAAAGTCATTTCACCTTTCCGATAACTAATCAATGAGAAAACAATGAAATATTTTAAAGTTTTGCTCATCTTGACGAAAAAAACGACATTCTGCCTATTCTGCAATTTTAATTTAAAACAGTATATAAAAAGTATCCGCCCAAAAATGTAAAAATAAACCTCATTCATGGGCGTTTGGCGGAGTAAAACGGGCCACAAATCAATACAATTTGTATTGACCTGCGAGCTTGAGCCACATCGCTAAATCTTTCATAATTACAACTCTTGGATGGATATTGCTAATCCAGTTGCCGGAAGAATTAGGAACTCTTAAGCCCGTATTTTACAAGATATGATACCCGGAAATCATGAATATTAATTTTAGTTTATTGTTAGTTATACAACAATTTTAGTAATTAAAGTGGAAACATAAATTAATAACATTTGCTTAATTAATTATTATGTCATGATTGCAGAACTGATTTTTCCGTCAAGTTCATTTATTTGCAAAAAATTGCAATCACGTGATATAATTGTTGGAAGTGTAATACGTATATCATCGATTTTGTTGTTTGTTTTGAAAGTGTACTTTAGAAAAATCACAGTAAAGTAAAACAAGGTTAATAACAGTTTAAACTAAATTTGTCTAGGTGTGTATTTGGTCATTTGAACTACTTTCCAGTTAAACGTGCCAACCACTTATTACTTTAGTTGTTATTCAACACATTGAACACGTTCTAAATTGTTAATTTAATAAAGGCGCAACAGGAACAAGTATTATTTCTAATTATTGTACAAACTGTGCTACTGTAACCAATTTTGTTTCTGCTAATCTTTTTGACAAAGTCACGGCCGCCTTATTGTTCAAAAAACAAATAGCGAACAGTGCAATAGTTGCGCCATTCGCTCGGTTCAAGATAAAATTTTCATCAGAGCTCGATGCCAGTCATATTTAGCATACAAAGACTGAATTAACCCGCGAATCTTTGTGAAGAAACAACGATTGCGCGCCTAATCACGTCCTTCATCAAATTTCATTCGAATCGGACCTTAAACAATTAATTTGACAGTTCCATCACACTTTACCACGCTCGGTGGATAATTCAAATAAACCCACGAAAGGAAGAGGTGAAGGTCACTTTTCCTGATCGATAATTATTTGTTTTATCGGGCACTGGTCAAAGCTTAAATATNNAAAAAAAAAACAACGAAATTTTGCTCAAAAATGGGGCTAAGAGGTACTAATGAAGAGAAAGAGTAATGGTTTTTAGTTTTCAAGATGAAAATGATAAAAGTTGATAAATGCGACCCATACAATGAACAAAGTGAAACAATACAACACACTATACGATACTGGCGGCCAGCCAAAACAATTAATAACAGCTTGGCGCTAAATTACCAGCCACCAACTCGAAGTGCCGCAGAGCATTCAAACTGCAGGTTATGCCGCAACTATTGCCACGACGGAGAGCAAATCAGAAGAATTTATAAAGTTTTTTTACATTTGCCGAGACAAAAGCGCCTTAACGGTACCGAAGCGGCTTCGTGAATGTCCATTAATTACGACAGTTAGCTCCTTATCGGAATATTGAGACGTTAAGTGCACCGTCTGGGGTTAAAGGTTGAAGCGAATTAGGTAGAGTTACGGTGGTGACCGCAACGGTACTTCGGCATCTTAAGCCTCCATCAGCGGCCGTTAAAACGCTCAGGATGCCTGTTATAACGATTTCCGACAACGTGACGACTGCTCAGATTGACGGCTTCGGTGATTTATCAGCTGCCTACGGTGACGCCGCAAATGCACCAGTACAGGTGTCCCATCGAAGGGCCACACCCTCTGTGAAGCGATTTTGACACACTTGAAACGATGAAAAATGTTAATGTTGAATTCCTCTTAAAATAAGCCTTCACCTGGAGGACTAAAATCAGCTTAAACGAACACAGTCCTTTGGAATGTTTATTTCAATTCAAGCATGAACAGCCGGACTTTATTATAAATTAATCATTTTGAAAAATAAATAAATTTTTCAAATCTCTTCAACTTTAACTCTGTTTAATGTGTGAATGAAGTTATTAGGGCTCTCCTCTTGCATCTTTTTTATTTAGGAAGTGGTTTCGATGACACAAAATAGGGTCCTGGTGGTCCTGGCCCAAAGATTGTTGCCACAGTCATTCTTTTATATGTTATTTATTTATGATTAAAGGTGTGTGCTTTCAAATTTGTGAATTAAAAAGAAAGTTCTTTCCAAAACCGATTATTAACTTAGTACTTATGAAGCTAAAGAAGAAAGAGGAACTAATTCAGTGTCAAACTCTGGACTGGAGTCAGGTTAAAATTCTGTCGAAACAGGTGCGAGGGTCCTTCTCGGCGACACTCTGTATAAACACCGATTCGCCGACTTCGGCCGCAGTTAATTTCGTAATTTCGCATCGAGCCACCCGAGACTGATGGAGGCGCACCTACCGGCAATTAATAGACACCTGTGCGAGCTCGAAGGCGTGACCGCGAGATCTGGCACGGACAAGCCGCCGACTCCTGGGGTTACATCGGCGGCGAGGTTCGTGTCGGGAAGAAAGTAAAAATTTTCGGCCGGAGTTCCGAGCAACTTTTACTTCACTCGCGACCGAATGTTGCGAATAATAACTTTCACGGCCGTGGCCGCCGTGCCAAATGCAGCTCGGGAGGGTCGGAGACTTCGACGGTGCGTCACAAGGCGAACCGATCATGCAAATGCGGCTGATTTCGAAAATAGCCGCGGCCATAATTTCACGCCGTTAACTAGATCAGGTTAGTGTTTTTATGTGTTATGGTGGCGTTGACTTCGGCAACGATAGTTAACGGGTCGGGCTAGGGGTACAGTTTTAATAATCGCAACCTCAAAGCCAAATTGCCTCGGCACTGATCAAAGCGTGACTGAAATCTGAATAATTAGTCGGGACAAAAACCATTAACTTTCTTCGTGAAAGACGGCAATAGCACCCGAAGAAATATTATTGTTATTAACGCACTAATCACGGTTGTTATTACCAGGGACCGGTTACCGGTTAAAAATGATATAATGACTAAATTGCGAGGCTTAGAACTAAAACTCGCCAATGATAAAAGGGGAGAAATTCAGAACTTGACACATGACGAAACCAATTCCGTTCAAGCCGTGACTGGACTTCAACGTGCGATAAAAACCTAAACGGCGAAATTTCTAAATAATTCAGCACAACTTTCGAAAATGCGGTTTAATGTCATTTCCTGCGCATGCCGGCCTTGCGGAAAATAAGAGATACGAACCTGATAATGCGGTAATGGTACACTCGTCACCTCGACTGTGCACTGAAATTGGTTCTTGTTACGTAATAACAAGAACCTGGGTACCTCGTGGTTCGCGTCACCTTCGACGATTCACAGCCAACTGACCAACACGGCCTGATTGTGCTTTGTTTTGTTTGTTCCATGCTTACTCTATCCCAGGACCAGGTAAGCTGTTACAGTGTTGCCACATTGGTAGTTTACACTCTGTAGTAGTGGTAGTGTGGTAGAGTGCTTCAGGTAGCGTTTAGGCTTTTTTCGTAGTTCGAATAAATCCGAATAAATAGCGTAAGCGTGCGTACTTTACTTTCAGAAAGGTTAATTGCAAATAATTATTCCGTTTCCGTGTGGGGCTTAATTGAAAGGCCAATTTGAGTCATTGTAACGACTGCAAAGTTGCGTGAAATAATTTGCGAACATACGACTCCGGTTCGTGATTATTTCGGGTTATAAACATCACAGTTTACGGTCTAATATCGACCTTCGACTTCGACATCATCTTCCAACAATATTTATTTTTAGATGAATAAAATTTTAAATTGTTAAATTATTAGCGCTTACCTCTTAAAGATGCCGTCTGGCATTCGCGTGAAGTCGTAAATTTGTATTTTTCTTTTCGAACAGTTTAATAAATTTATGCAAATTGGACAACTTTCCAGCAGATCCAGTGACTTACATGCACGCGCAGCGCATTTTTCTCGTCCTGAAAACTTGGCTTTATGCTCCAGAACTGTTGGTAATTTTGAGAAAACATGAAGACTTCAATCATTATTACATAAATCACATTGTAAAATTCATTATTTCATTCACAATGCGTGTGGATGCGCGTAAAAATTCGGGTAAAGGCGCAACTTCACGTAGCTGAAGATTATCATTCTTCACGCAAGCTTTGTTTCATGATGATTCATTATGAAGGCGCCCTAAGCCAAATGTAAATAATAATTACTCTGTGTATTGATTTGCATGCTGCGATAAATTAATTTTGAAATAAATTTTCATTTTCTTGTAATTCTCAGTAACAAGAAGGTTGCCTCGTAGTGATTACACGTTTTTGTGTCGAATCACAACGATTACAGTGCTAATTATATTACGTGCACTTAATGTCATTATACCTGCACATATCTAATTAAATGTTAATGAACTTATTCCCTGTGTTATTGATTTTTGGAAAAATACCAGTGATGATACGTTAAAAGCAAATTATTGTTAAATTCGACGTGCAGTCTCCACATTGTGCAATTAATATGTAATTTATTTATATGTTATTCAAAAAGTCATTATGAAAATGTCAAATCATTTGTTGGTGTGATTGCACCAGTAGTGAAAGGTAATAGGATATGAGAAATTAAAAAAAACATAGTTTTGCGCGACTTCCGACTTTACCGGAAGCGACATTAAAAAATATTTTGCATAAATGCTTTAATTTTCACCACAATTACGTAATTTTAATTGTAGTGTTTGAAAGCAAATTTTGGAGATTGAATTCAAAAAATAAACTTCATAACAAAATAAAAATTGACAATCACTAACGTGCCTATTCGCCAATGTATTTACGATTTCCAGTATTTTTAACTGTAATCTTGCATATTGTTGCCAGTGAAGTTGATACTGATAAAAATAATCATTGAATTGTCCTAACTGGACTTTGAAATAACAGAAGAAACAGAAACTGGAACAATTCAATCAAATTAAACAAGGGTGAAACAAGAGTTTAGCGCCATCTATGCGTAACTGTTAACACTAGGCATTGTTGTCAGAAGCATCTACTCTCCGGGCAAATATATGCTGGGCTAGGACTTACATATGCTGATCCTTAAATATCCATATCAAATGTAGTGAAATAAAAAAATTTAAACAATGACAAGAAATAGAAAAATATTCGAACCAAAACGGAAGCATGGAGAATAAGAAGAACAAATATAAAATTGGAGTTAAAAATTGCAATTACATGAAATCTTATGAAATTTTTTGCAAGTGAATAAAATTTTATCAAAACCTAATAAACCCACATAAAACGACGCAGGAAAAATGACAAATAAGATAAGAAAGTTTGAATGCATTCGCAAAAAGTTAATTCTCGAGATAAGTAAAATTTTGTGCGTGAAGATGGCAGAATTTACTCTGAAAATGTATGCAATTTTGGAAATTATTTCTAATTCTGTGACACTAAAGTGGTTGAAACGGTGTAAGAGAGGTAGCCCTGTAAGTTTCATTTTATTGTCATTTGACATGGTGGATATGGCGGAGATGCAATAAATTAAAGCAATCGACGCTGTCATTCTACCTCAAAAAGTTTTGACAAAATAACTCCAACTTAATGTTTCTCTCACAAAGAAACTTGTTGAGAACCGATTGGATCTGGCAAAAAATTGTTGTCGGGAAAGTCTTTTATTCTTTTTAAAGGTATATTGAAGATTTATGACTTGAAAACTTCGTAATATCTGTGAATTGTGAAAAGTATCACACAAACTTTTTTCAGCTCGCTTTTATAAACAACAATTAAGTTACAAACAGTCGCTTGACAGAATGAATCACCTACGCCACTGGCTACACTTTAACAGGCTAGAAAATGCAGACACGCTTGGACAAATCCAAAAAAGCAGAGTTAAATTGCGAAAATGCCCATAATCGGTGCATTTACATTTAAATGAAATTGTTTAATTTAATCCAAGTGATGATTGATGAGCGTGCAAACCGTGAAACAATCGGTGATGAAACCGAGAGTGAAAGCTAAAATTTTTGAAAGGCATCTTCAAAGTTACCATTTATTTTTTCCCGAAGTGTAACCCGTCATGATTAATGATCTTCGACGGCAAAAACACTTATCGAGTTATTATTAGACATTAATTATTTAATACATCCGACAGGAGATTTAGTCGAGTTTTGAGATTTATTTGTGGGAGATGGCCTTGTTCTCTCCTCACAGCAAGCAAGATGATAATGAACTCAAATTGCCCACACGTCAGCTAGAACTTTCTACGGCACCATACAACACACACGAAACTGGAAAAAATCCACGATAATGATAGAAGCAGCCTTGAATGCAAGATACCCACCTTTAATTAAAAGCACACTTTTTCCCTATTGAGCATTGTGCGAGCCATTTTCGATTTTTAAATAATTAATTGAATCTTTCAAGAAGTAATAGCGTAATGGATGCCTTACAATCTCGCATCCTGTCTTTGATTTAATCCTCGGGAAGGTTTTATTATTTTTTTTTTGCAATCACCCTGTATAGAAGCGATCGGAGATAAAGTGCGACGAGGAAAAAATCAATCCTGCTAACCGTTCGGCTGAATTAATGAAACGAATTCTCACAAGACACTGGCACTTATTTATATTTTTTTGACGGTCATTCCGACAACTTCCTGTTCGTTTTTTTTTGGGTTAACGGTGGTTTTGACGGCTGCTCATATAACACAAAACGGCTCTTGTGTAATAATAAATTAATAACCTTTGGATCGATCCTGTGTTATTATATTTTCGCATTGTTTTGCCAACACAATGGCTCATAAAAAATGCCAATGCGAATGGTCGTTAAATGTTGCAAAATTTTTAAAATTGGTTTATTGTTCGTCAATTTCTCCAGTTTCGCAACCAACTTGTTTTCTTTCCATCTTTACTTCGCGGAAAGTAAAAGCTCATTTTTTTCTATGTTGTGATCTTGCATGTTCCACATGCAAGGTGTTGAATTAATTAAACTGCACTTAGCCTGTCTAGAGTTTAAATAGTTAATGAGTTTTACAATAGGGTTAATTAAGGTTTATTTATTAAGTAATTTAGTTCCCCCGGAATTACTTTCAGACGGTTTGCAATTTCGTTCCATCACATAACAATTTTTTCTTTGTTTTCGGTTCTTTTCCAAGCGTGGGTGTTCCATGATTGTTTTTGCTTCGAAAATACAATAAATTTTGTTTTTGCTGATAATAAATCGTCTTGGGCTTAATTAAAATAAATTATCCACAAGTGCTTGTGAATGAGTCAAAAGTTCTAAATCAATTTCACGGTTGTAGCGAGATGGAATGATTCAAAATATCGCCAAATCATAAACGATTTTGACGCCGGTTCCACCAAGGTTGCGATGATTCCACTCAAAATTTATTTCATCTGGAAGCCATGCTCTGGTTGCGATAAATTTAGAAAATGACCAACATATCTCGATATTTATGGTAATGTTTTTTCAGGAAATTTTCGCAATTCGTGTGAGCTTCCTGTTAGCCACGCGTTTGAATATACAATTTTGAAATGAGGCCAAAAATTTTTCAAGCTTAATGAAAAACTTTGGTTCTAGTTGCACATCAGGCAATTTGTATGCAGAAAACGAAAGCTCTTTAGGTCTAAGGTGGAGCACTGCAACTCAATTGCAACTCAATTTATTCATGATCATTAACTAATAACTAGTTTTAACTATAGATTTCACAGCTCAGCTCATACAAATTAATTACATTTTTTTTAATTACGTGTAAGAGTTGTAAAAGAGAGAACTAGGAC
>QDEB01087110.1:0-22770 GCA_004193795.1 Asbolus verrucosus
AAAAAAAATACAAAATGCTTTTTAAAAAAAGAAAAGAGCGCTGCCATCTGTCGACATCTAAGAAGCTATGTAGCATCAACCATGCGAAATTTCGTTGTTTTATTAGTTTCAATCTTCCGCCAATATTAAGTTTTCCTGAAAATCTAATATTATAAAAGTTTGACGCACCATATTAAAATATTGTTGGGAAAATGACATCGACGAAGGAAACTGCTGAAAGAAATGATAATTTTGCATAGCCACGTGTCTCGATCGTTTCATTTTCCGTTGATGAATGTCACAAAACCTATATAATTTGGGTCCAAAAACTCAGCGTATAGTCAATAAAATTCTCTCGTTTTGAGTAAGAATTTAATATGACAGAAATAGACCGACACGGAACTTAAAATTATTTTTAAAAGTGCTGCAAACATATTAGAAGGCGTCTTCGCAATATTGCTCCCATGATATGTTAGTACTAAGCACAGATCACAGTTTCATGAAACTGTTCGTTAGTGGAGTATGTTGTGTTTTGAAATCAGTAATATTTTGTGTTTCCTTTGTAGTAATTATTCTGTTAATTATCTTTTAGATGAAGTGTATTTTCATATAATTTTGAAATTTTCATCCTTTTTCCTCGATCTACTAACGACTTAATTTTTTGGAATATTATAGCGAATTTTGCTTCGTAATTGTGAGTCAAATGGAAATGTAAAAAACGAAAATAATTGTCAAGAACTTTAATTTTTCATTACACAAAATGCAAAATGCAATTCTTCGTAGAAGTATTTTAATTAAAATGGTGAATTACAACGAACAATTACTTTTGCACAGCGTTACGCCATGCAAAGATGCCAAGAGGTCAACAAGAAAAAACAGTCCTTCGAGCTATCGATTTTTTAATTTAGTTTAATCAGCAGAGTTTAAGTATGCCATTAAGAAGACATTTTGGGGCACGTATAGTGCGAAATTTTACTTCGTGGGGATTAGTTGGCTCAAGTTTTTAATTACGGGACACAATGAAACAGAAGGTACATTGTGGAAGACGTCGAATGGAGGATGAGCTGGATAAAGAAAGTTTCCAGATTCGCCTCGCAATTCCAATGGAAGACGTAAATTACTTTCGACTTGCAAATGTCCTCTCTATATTTTATTAATATAATCCCTAATCCTGGCACTTTTCGCAACATTACGGAAATGTTGACAAAATCCGCTAATGGATGTCATCAATCAATGTTGGTAACGACCCGTGGGAAATTTAAAAGAGAAAAGCGAACTTGCAGGCGTTGTTGCGACTTCGGACGGGTGTTTCTGGTTAAAATTAAATTTCGAAACGATTTCGACGAGACAAAAAATTTAATATAGCTCTGGTACATACCCATAAATAATGCATAAATCGTTGAGTTCCCAATTAAAATTCACACGGACGGGGAGCGACAATTATAATTTTAGGCCGCAGACGCTATGTGTAATTTTATAAATAGAATTGTGAACCCTCTTCATAAAGTTCATATGGTGTTGATGAGGTAAAAGTTACTACAGTCTGTACGCTGTGAAATCATATTAGGCTACTAATTGCATTTCGCGCTTAATTGCTGCATTATACAGCAAAGTTATTTATGTAGTGGTATATTCCTACTAAATTAGCTACATAACTGTAAAAGGACCTCCATTTCCTGATCCAGGATGCGCAAAACCGCCGTGCAATAATGGCTTGAGCTTTCACGGGCAATTTGTACTTTTTCGCATTGAATTATTGGGAGCTTTAAAATTTCCAGTTAACTCCGGCTGCTGCTGGAAAACAACTGCACATTTAAGAGATCATTTCCTCTCTAATTTAATTAATTTCGGTACGTCCTTATCAAAGTTTCAATGAAATCGTGTGCACTATCAGAATCCAATTAAACCGTCCCTTAAGGGTTGCTATCAGCATATAAACTAAATATTTATTAAAGGGAAACCAATTTCTCTGCACAGCCTTCCAATCTGATAGGTTGCATTTACGGTAAAGCTCAATATTAATGCGAGACCCTCTTGGCAATCCATCCATCCCCTATGTATTGCGGCGGATTTGAATCAAAGAGAATCAATCTTCAAAAATTACTCCTCCAGCTTGAAAATGGTCTCTCGAGCCAACTCGGGTTAGCGCCCCACTGCCGTCTGAAATTAAGGGGCGATCGTTATCATGCGGCCTCACTATTTTAGTGATAATTATCTTATGAACTATAATTAAGGACTGTAATGGATTAAATTAACCAGAACTGTAGCCAAGTCATGGCACAATTTATTTTTTCCTTTATTATTGTTATTTTTTTTATTTCTAGCAATTTAAATTTCAACTAGCAGTTGGCAAGAACGTAATCTTAACAAGGTAAAATGACACCTGCTGCGTAATTAAAATTTTGACTAAATCCTTCACAATATATTGAACCTAAAGCGTTTCAATTTCAGCATAGTTTTTAATATTGAGTCACCCAGTAACACTCACGTGTAACTAAAAAATTCACGGTTTTGCTACACATATTTTTCAGAATATGCCTATTCCATTATTCAGAACCGCGTCGACTGAGACTGGAGAGGGTGCAATGCATACAAGCAGGGGTGACAAATTGATCCAGTTTTTCATAGTAAAATAGTTTAATCCGATTTATTGTACAAACAGCCTTAAATCTTTCGTCTCGTGTGTCTGGAGGCTCTGATTCTGTTCAAAAATAAACTGTTGGAGGATAAATGACAGAAATGATTTATCATATTGTATTGGCTGATTTGAAATTTAACGAGAAAAAATTCGAAAGTATATTTGGAGAAAAAAAAATTAAAACGTTACAAATTTTCGAAAAAATATTGATCTATGAAGTTGTCCAATTATCAGTTCAGTGAATCTGAATAAGTTTGGTCTAGCACGTTAACTAATATTTTCAGTTAATCATAACAAAAATTCATGTTTTCATAATAACAGGTTTCATTAATTTCGGACAGAGGATTCAAAAGTTATGTTGCTTTGATCTTTGAATTTTACGGTCAATTAAAAAAAAAATGATATGTTGCTCATAAAACAAATCTTAACGAAAAAATTAAAACTGAAACAAATCAAAAACATATCGTTTTTGACTATTAACTTTTATTTTATAGTCCATTTTCTGAATTAAAGCAAAAATTTAGCATTTAGATTCATATACCGTTTTTGATTTTTTGATTTTATATCCAAGTTTCATGCAAGTCGCCCACAAAATACTGAATTTTTTCAAAACTGGCCAGTCGCTTAAAAATTTGAGATCTGATGTTAATTTTTTCGTTTGATTCCCAGAAAAGATAATTAAAATTCCCAAAATGTCCAAGATTTGGAATAAATTTACAAAATTTTATTACGTTATTTTGAATTCTCGATTAGGATATGAACTTTACGATAGATATAGACTTCAAATTTTGGTTACCATGTAGAATCTACACATAATACTTTCATTTCAATAATCGAATCATTTTGCTTTCGTGGAAAAAGAAAATTTTTTGTACATCTGAAACGAATTCTAAAATTTAACTATTTTATACTGAATTTTAAGTGTTATAAGTGAACCCTCCTCTCATGTGCCCACCTGTTAGGCGAACTTTGATCTAACTGGATTCAAAAATCTTATGTAATTTGTTTACCTTTTGAGATTTTAATTGTTTAAACCACGTGTTCAAATTTAACCCTGTGAGGGTTGAGGGAAGGCTGTATACAAATTTAAATTTTTAATTGTGACAGAAGTGCATTTATAAAAGTTCCATTTTCATATTTCAAATTGTTTTAGAAAATTTGGTTTATATTTTATTAAATCTAGAAATCAGAGATAATATTCATTTTACAAACGTCAGTCAAGGAGGACCAGTGGCCTAATTAAATCAATTCTTCGAAAATTCTTCAGAAATATCTTTATGGAAACTTTGTCTTTGATTTATTTATCTCTAATTTTAACCGTCTAAGTAACAACTTGCCTTGTAACAACATTGGCTTACCACTCAAGTTATGGAAAATTCAGACCGTATGAATTTAAAAATTTATTTTTCTTTTGTAACTTCAAACGTCGCTGATGAAGCTTCGCAAAAGTTGAAGCTGAATTGAATTATAGGTAGTTAGAATAAAACAAAACATCTTTTTCTGTTTGAAACTATACAACAGCACGGAAACTACAGGCAGCAACTTCTGAATTTTCAGCGAGCGGCTTCTTTTCAGCACGCGAGAAGTTCAAAGATGATAAAGCAATTTCTCCCGTAAGCACAATAATGCGTTTTATAGAAGATAAATCAATTTCGGCGACGGCAGCGAAACTTTAATAAAACTTAATTTACACTACTACAATACGGCTAATAAATCAAAAATATCCAACTCTCAGCGAATTTACGATTTTGTCAAAGCGGAGTGACTTATATCTTGATTTAGCAACTTTAAAAAAAAACGTATTTTCCCCCGATTTAAGTTGAGCAGACAACCTACTTCAGCCAGAGAGGATTTACAGCACCTATTGTGCCACTTCTCAAATTATCGAACTTGTGAAAAAGCAAAAAGTAATTTTAGAAGGCTCTTTAAGGCGCCGGAGCAAAAAGATTAAGCAGCGAGGATCAAGTTATATCGGATATGGGACGTCCTTTGCAGGGCAATAAAAAGGCGCCTTTTTAATTTTGTCGCATGAGATTGCGTGTATTTTCTAAATAAATGAAAAATTCAGGTGAAAGCCGAGCGGAGGATTGATGTTTATTTTGCTCATGCAGCATTCCGATGGAGTTACTTTCGGAGTTGCCCGCAAGCTCGGAATCATTTCAATTTTAAATTTCTTCCTTTCGTTGAAATTCCAAACTATCCTCGCCGACGGCGCACTTTATCACTCCATTATAATATCAATCTGATAATATCGCTTTGCTCATATTTTGGATCATATTTCACCAGGTTAAGCGAGCTCACCGCATGAGGACGTAATGCCGTGTCCTTGACCGTCCTCAAGTTCTGGGCTCTTGCTTTTTTAAAAGAACAAAGGCTCATGTTGATCCCAATTACGAAAGTCGGATTAAATTACGTGCGGCTTAAAAATGTTGCGGAAGTTGAGCCACGCTCTTGTCGAGGAGATCGAGGAGTCCGCCTCGACGTGGTGCAGCCCATAATCGCCTTAGTAAACGCTATCAAAGGCTTTAAGTCTGTTGTATAAATCTTTCAAGAACTTACTTTTCCTTCAATTGGACTTGAAGTCCATTGTGTTTGCTTTCCAAACGAGCTCTCTTATTAAGCGAAAATTTGATTGTTGGGAAATTTATGAACTGTTCTTGGCTATAATCCGAACCATGGAACACGCAAATTCCCAGCTGCGACGCCATATTACATCGCAATCATGGGGATTTCCCCGATTTCACTGTTTTCAACAATTAGAAGTTAATGACGAAGGCACGAGTAGTTTGTCGCTTTTATTAACTCGTTTTATCCAGAAACTTCGAATTTACGTTTAATTTCCCTCTAGAGGAATATTCGTAAAAGTGAATTAATGATAATGAAGGAGAGGGATATTTATCTCCAATAACGAGATCGTCCAGTGTAAAATTTATTGTACAAAATCTGATGGGCAACTCGCTGAAACGTGACGAGGTATCGAAACATTAACGCAGTTAAATCGACTTTAAAGTGTAAAATTGGCTTTGTTGGGGTTTGTTTTACCAATACCTATAATAATGACGCAATGGAGGGTTATGTATCGAATTATAGTGAAAATGTTTGCCAATTTTGCTAATAATACCTACAGTTTTTGTCAAATGAAAATTATAAATCAAATCGCAATGAAGAAAAATTTCAAATTCAAAATAATTTAAATTTTACAAGAATTAAATATATGATCATATTTCATAAGGTGATTATTTAAGAGTCTACTTATTCATGTAGCTCACTTTCCGTTAAATCTTCTCTTTACTCCCATTTTTTGATTTAGCTTGCTCTAATTTATACTCAAATTTGACTTTGACGTTTACAATACCTCTTGAGTTCGTGTTGTGTTAGTTAAAATATTGGACGCTGAATAAATGTCTGTATCAACAGTTGAAGCTGTAATATAAATCTGATATAAGGGAACCCAGAAATGAGATTTTTTTAGCTTTTGAATAGGTTAAATTAGAACAAGGCAGTTCTGTATTAAACTAGCCTCGGGCTTTCAGCAAAATGGAAATAATTTTTTAACATTCAGATTAATTATTCTCTCTCTTGATATTGCTTCGTCTTGAAACAAACAGCTTTGAAATTCGTAACATAATTTGATTCTTTAAAATTTTTTGAAATATCTTAAAACATATTCGAAGGATTTTTGAGATCCATCAATTACACTAATAACAATTGAACAAGATTTAAACATCTCTATGAAATTAAAAATAACATTTTTGAGACTATCTGCTAAAGTCCGATTTTTATATATCGGATGAATTTAGAAGGATTTTTTAAAAATACTTAAATAACAATAAGAGTCAAATAGTGGTAGTGAAGACGGATGATCTAAAAAATCACCAAGTAAAATCATGTAAAATAAACCGAATATCATGACTTTTAAAAAGCAGGAGAAAACTGGAAGTAGAAACAGAAGAGAATAAGAAACAAAATTTTTAAACAATTGCTGTACCATTATAACTGATGCTAAGAAATGAATTTAAAGAAAATTGACGAACGACGTGAAAGACGGGAAGGATAAAAATAACATTTTTCATGAAACCTTGAACAGAACGATGATTGAAAGATTGAAAGAAAAATCCAGAAGTAGGCGGAGGATTAAGGCTGAAAAACGAACACCATTTTGGATCCATTGTCAAAAGGTCACTGTCTATTATGGGCTTCAATTTTACAACCACGCTTTTTATGCTTTGATTTTTAAGAACCAAATTGGCGTTTAATCAGACTAAAAATAATGTTGGTGTCAAGTCGGTGAAACCATAACAAGATGATTTTTGTGTCTCTCAAATTTTATATTTCACGATTTCGACTCGATAATATCCAAGAAACTTGAACTACTTAACGAACACAGTAAGTTTATAAAATTATCTGGAACCCGGAAAAATGAGAGACTGATGAAATTTAGACACACATATTTAGACTGAAATCGTTCATTTTCTGCTTAATTCTTTAAGTCTAAAAATTATTTATTAAAATACTGTCAACTGAAGAGAGAACACATACCTAAATTGTAAATGTGGAAACTTCATTTCGTTGCGAATATTTTTTGCCAAGTTGTAATGAAAATTTATCTTAAAGTACGACGGTATATTTAATACAACAACCAAAACGGTTCCTCTTGGATTTTAAATTCAATAAGTACGCATCTGGCAGAAAATTTAATCTTATTAGTTCTCAAACTTCAACACAAACTATAAACTAAACAACGTAATAAACCGCTCTTCCCACACAGATTCAGAAAGACACGCATAATTTAATCAATAATTTTCAAAATGAAATAAAAATAGAACTATCTTCATTATTCTTAAAAATCATATTTTATCATCCACAATATTTTTCATTATTTCTTACATTAATTAAAAAAAAGTATGCTATACTAATACGGCCTAAAGTTTAGAAACTTAACATGGGTAATAAGGGATGATGTGGTAGAACTGAACTTCTTGCTACCGTATTACCTGAAAAGGGATTATTACTCGAACCCTCGTTATAGTTTGTCAGCAAGTTATGGGTGTCCATAATGAGTGCTATTTTTCAGTAAAATTTACAATTTTGCTCAATTTCCATTAGCATTTTGAATAGAATTTATAAACAATATCACAGAGCAGAGATACTGAGAGGTGCTGCTTGGAAAGAGAAGCGAAAATTGAGAGAGAAAGAAACATCAGCGTGAAGATTGGTGGAGAACTCGCACACCTGTTCTAGGAACGCAGCTTAGAAGCTGACGATGAGGTTGCCTGGGCAAACGTCAACACTTGTCACACTGCTGATGATGTAAAGTCTAAGCTACGTGGTATTTAAAGATCTCAGAATTTCAAGATCATGGAATCTGAAGTATGGGTGCCGCCTCTGCGCATATTTCTTCCGTGCCAATATGTCGCATCAATAACACTGATGCACGGTCTATTTCAAACATTTTTCAAATCCCTGAGATGAAGAAGTCATCCGCTTTAAGTCCGAAGTTTTTCGTCGTCGTAAAAGTCTGGTCGCATTTCTCGTTGTTTTAACTCCCGAATCCAGAAACGAGGGCAATGGCTGGCTCCCTCTGGTTCGTCTGGAACGTGATTAAGAACTCTAAAACCGCCAACTAATGCAACGATATAACAGTTGGGATGCACGTTTTTATTTGGCCGCGTCCGATTTCCTATCACGTCAATCGTGAACCTTGTTTATAAAGGTTAGGGCTTGCGAGCCGTCGGGCATTGCAATAAATAACTTTATCTCCTGCGCCGGTTTTAGGTCTGAAATTTTCCCCGGCGGTTATTCTGATAACGTTTTCGTGTTACATTCGCTGTAAAAAGGCCTTGCGGCCGCGGTAATACGCCATGTGTTTCGTTAAAATATCATCCTCTTTAGCGACAAGGACGCTCTTCAAGCTGCCTTTCCGCCTTCGTCATGCATTCCGTAATAATTTACAAACGCATGTCATTTTCCAGACGTTCTTAATTCGCTTTAACGAGCCAGGATTATCGAGTAATTTGCCGGAAAGCTCGGGTTAATTATGGCCATCTTGGGAAGGGTAATCTCGATTCTTTTCCAACTCCGCTGAATCAGATATTTTTTACTTTTATCAAGTACGAGGGGCGATCATAAAGTGAGAAGTTGGGAGGCCAGCCAGACAAAGTTTGTACTATTGCTCTGCTGCTAGCGGAAGGATCAATCGATTACGTTAATAAATCGCTCTGTGGACGTGTTTTAATAATCTGTTAAACTCGGCCCAACTAATCTAATAAATCTGTCCGTTGACAATCCATAATCACGAAAGCACGTTTCGTATTGCAGTGTTGTCAATGCGGACGGAACGGTCGGCCACCCTCAGCACCACCCCGACTCCTGACGACGACGATGATGAATGGGACGAGGATGAGTCGTCGGAAATCGACGACGATGGCAAGATTTACAAGAACCCGAGGAACTCGCCGTCCACGTTGTGTCCACGAGACGATGCACAGGCGACTCAACTGGTAAACGCGTTTTTAATACTCTTTAATATCTACGCCAGGTGGGGGATGCGCGAATCGATTCAAATGTAGAATCAAATGTGCGAAAATAAAGCGAAAATGTTAATATCGAAAAAGCTGGTGTAGAAGCATTGAAAATAATAAACATAAATATAAATACATAATTTTATTAAATTTTATATAATTTGCATTCACAAAAATAGCTTATTTTTTACATTAATAAATTCCAATAAAATGGAAATAAATTATGCATTATGATTTGTGACATGGAATTAAATTCTATGTCTGAGCGAACACCACTTTTTGCTTTTTAACGATTTTCCAGTTTCAAATTTAAATTTCATCGAGTGATTTAATTCAGCTTTGTGGAACAAACGCTATTAGGACAGAGATGCTTGGAGGAAATGTGATTTTAATTGCACGATGCAAATTGTGATACGATAATTCTGCATTTTTTCTCAAAATTCTATCTTGTACAATACAATCTGAATTTACGGCGGTAAAGCCGTAACCATTTGTCTTCATGGATCAGAGGTTAAAGTCAGATTAGGTTGGAAGCAATCTCTTTTTTTCTTTTATAAATTAAAGGACGCGTGGAAAGAGAGAAAGATGAGTAAAAGATAAACGAGACAAGACACGAAAGAGTAAATTATTAAAATCGTTAGAAGTTAGTTTCTGTGAATTATATAACAAAGTTATCCAGAAAACACCTAAAACTTAATTAGTTCATAACTAGATTTCTGGATAATTTAATTAAATTTACCTAACAAAACAATCTCTTTAACCTTATTGAAACAAACTAAATATTTACCACTCCTTGAAGGTGAGAAAATTAGATTTCCCGACTAATAGCGAATTAATCGATGTCGTGAATAAGGGGAAAATTTTGGGAAAAGCGAACGAAGCTCCACTGGGAATCGAACCCGAACCCACGATATTGCAATGAAAGTGTGAATCGATCTCCAAATAGTCAACTGCAAAAGAAGCAATTCCGTTTATACAGAATGTAGATAGCTCCAGAACCTTGAAAAGCCGAAGTGTCGACAAACTGAAATATCAACAGTTAAAGATGCTGTAAAGGCATCATTCTGTTTGCCATTAATATGTCGATTTTTTAGTTTGTCTACACTGGCTTTTCAACATTTTATTTTGTTATTAATTTCGACTAGTTTCGACATTTCAGTGTTGACTATATGGAGTCGTAAATTCGAACATGTACTAGTATTTATTTTTGCATATAGCATCTGGTCGCTACTTCGTTTGTTTTTCCAAGATTTTTTCTAATTCTCATGATTTTTACATCGTCTGTTAAACAGCCTATACAACTCATATTCATTAAGTCTACTCTTGTGTTTCTCTCATCAAAAGATTTATTTTTGCTTCCTTATAGTTCATTGTTTTTAAACACTGCTTTCGTGCATTGTCATTCTTACTTTCGTCGCTTAAGCTTGTAAGATTTTATCTACGTTTATCTCCATTTTTATTCTCTCATTCATTTTTATGATTATATTTTACAACACTTTTTTGCTATTTTGCAGTTGACTCCACACGAGGATCTGTTGTCGATATAAAACTCTCCTCCACACCACATTCACACAACACAGACCCTTTTGGGTGCACATAATCATAAAACATTTTTTTCTCTGCATTCATACACTTTTCAACCAATTCAACTGCCGCAGTGTAAATATCTGATCCCTACCTGACATGAAGCCCGCCATTTGATATCCGGCCTCAAATTCTCAATTCCTTTTTATACAATTATCCGTCAAAGCCATAGCTTTAGCATGCTTCGTTTCGATATTTATTTTATTACCTTATCCATTCAATTGTAGAGAAGAACAAGTTTTAATTTTTTATGTTCAAAACAATATTATTATTATAAATATAGTTAAAATATATTTCAAATATACTTGTTTTTGTCAGTTCATTTTGTCTTCAATAAAATTCAACAAAAGTTACTCGATTTTGCATGAAGCCAAAGAGTGGTCATTTTAAAAAGAGGCGTCACATCTTTACTGGAAATAAGGTTGTAGACGATCGTCAAGAGGGGTGAGATGACTTATGTTAAACGATTTGTCTTAAATATGAAACTTTTCTTGAGCCAAAATTTCAAGGTTACGAAAATTGAGTGTCGCCTCTTTATAATCCAGATGCTCTTTGATTAAATATAAAACTAAGCAAACTTTGTTCTCTTCCAGGCCATTTAAGTTTAGTGAAATCTTATCACATTATTAGCCCAGTAGTAGAGACCCCAATAAAGTTTAAAGCAAACGGTTACATCATAAAAAGTGATTTTATTCATTTTCCTTTCGGATATTGCATCTCTTAGCCAGATAGAACAAACTTTATTGAAACCTTCGTAATAATTTCTTATGTAACACTTACCATTAAACCTTCACTTCACAGTTAGTTTGTATTAATGTTTGTTGTAAAAATTTAGCAATTGTGGTTTACATTTCATTTATAGTTCGAAAATTGAGCCACTTTCTGCAATAAAATCAGTTGACTGCAGTATGTGTAGTTATACCACGTTTCATCAAAATCTACACTGTATATTAATTTTTTTTTTTCAATGCAATAATCTAAATGGAGTGAATTGTACAAAGTGGGCGAAGAGGAAAAAGCGAAAATTGATGTTAAAATCTTCGGCCATGACGATCATGTATTAGATTAAGTATCAATGATTAATTTCGACTTTGCAATTGAGTTATCTCGAAGTAAAGTAAAACGCAGCGTTGGATATCGACCTGAGATCCAAAGCACAGAAGTGCCGGCAAATGAAATTATAATCCGATCGTCCAATTCCAGGGCCATAGATGTCTGAGGAAATGTTCGTCGGACGAAGACTGTAAAAGCAAGAAGAAGAAGTGCCTTTGCGACGGAGCTTGCGGAATGTCCTGCATTAAGCCGGGTAAATGTCGGGGGAAAAACTGGCGGGGGAGTACATCGTCGGTTTGTTTCCAGACAGGGAATGTCCAGAACCCGAGCAGATCCCCTTCGGCAGCGTAACGGCCGCCGAGAGGTTCTTCGGGGCCAGAGCGACTTACTCGTGTCAGCACGGCTATCATGTTGTCGGACTGCAGAGTCGAACGTGTCAGGCCGATGGAAAATGGGCCGGATCGGCGCCCATCTGCAAGCAGAACAGTGAGTATGCGAACACGCTTTCTCGAGTTAACACTCTATCCGATTCCGGCTCCCTTTGACGCGCGATGTTAATTCCGGTTTCATTCAGACCGACACGGATTTTTAAATTCCCGATAAATTTGTCGGCAAGAACCGAATCCAATTAACGGGCCACAGTCAAGCGTAATTTTGTTTGCGAGTTTTTTTATTTCAACCAATTAAAAGTTCCACAGTTTTTCTTTTTGGGCTAGTGCGGCGTCCATTTTACATAGCGTCAACTTCGTAATTGATTGACCTACAAACAGGGCGCTGGGAGTTTTATGAAAAATGGCCTGATTTATATAACTGACGTTTTCGAAGCTTATAACGAAAAAGAAAGAAATAAAATCCTGCCTCATTCGGAGACTTGGACCTAGCCGCAGCAAAAAATATTCGAGAACGCACTTTATTGTTACAAGTTCTTTTATAAAACTTTACTCCTGAAAATATGTACTTTTCCAATGTGGAGCTCTTTTGTGCTTTGTATCTTGCTTATGAATTGATATTTGTAGGTTTTTTTATGAGGATCGTGGGGAAATGTTTACCAAACATTTCCAACTCTGTCCGATTTGGTTCCTAAATTGCGGCTTTCATCGCCGTAGCCCCGCCAATAAAAAAGATTTTTTGAAAGGTTATATTTCTGTTATGTATATTTCACTGCATACCCTCGTATTCTAATATTATCATAATTTTAAAACAAAAGCAAAAAGTTCCCCAGCATTTTCGGCAGATGTTAAGCTGGACTTGAATATTCAACTAATGAACGCTTCTGCCAACAACCCGCTTTGGTATCAATATAGAAAGAGCTAACAACAGCTGAAAACTTCTGAAATTGGTTGTGACTTGTTTAGTTATTAACAATTGTTTTCACTTTTTTCGACGTTTAGCTTGTCTGGTTATTTACAATTTAAGTTCAATTATCCATTAGTGAGCTGGTCTGACAGTTAGTAGCTCATAGGCAGAAGAATCGTAGGACAAATAATTTGATCAATTCGCAGAAAGTTAGCATCACTCTGTAAAAGTTCCGACTAACTTCTGGAATTCTTGAAGCACCGATAACAAATTAATACGAAATTGCTGAAATATCTTCGGTTTCAATTACGTTTCTTTAATGCTTTGCAAACATGAGCGTAGAGAGACTGTTCCAAGAGGAATATGTCTGTAAATGTAATTCAAATAAGCAAACTGAAATTCATACACGGAAACTACAACACACACGTACATAAGCAAACTGAAATTGTTTCAGACGTTTTGTAAAAGCCCGTACCTATTTTCTTCTAAACTTTGCCCATTTCACTAACTCCTGTGTCGCATATAAGTAAATTATTACAAAACAAAGAAAACTATGTTATTATCCGGGAAACTTTTATTGAAACTTCTTTCTCCTGAAATTTATTCAGAGAAGAGTAGCTACAAGTTCACCTTTCAGCATCGTTCAGTATGTCTATGCGATATTACAAAACGGTGTGGCGCTTTAAAACTGCCAATTTTCTTGACTTATGAGGCACATCTTATTAAACATTTATCATGATGGAAGATGCAAGAACCTGGATTAATTTCGCTTCGACGAAGATTAATGGCAAAAAACGCCCGGATAACGTATTATTAATGCATTTTTTAATCGAGGTTCGGAAACAGAAATCGCAAAAAAATTGCTGTTTATTACAGAACGATAAAGCAAAGATAGTAACATTTAGTTACTTTGTATTTCCTCCAAGAATTAATCAAGGACTGAGTGAGCTCCCCAACCGCATCAGCTCCGCTGGACTTGCCGGTTCTCATGGCAGGGATTTTAACCGGGGATTTGGGGAGGAATTATTGTCGTTACCTCCTCTCATTACTTCTAACGACTTCACGTTTTTGGTAACGTCCAGTTGTTCATTTTTCTTGAAAGCGGCAGCATAACAAAGCTCTAAATCTAATAAATGACCATTTTTTGATAAATATTTAACTTCTGATTCAGTCTGCGAATTTTTGAAATTCGTTACAATATTTTACTTCATGTTGCGACGTTAGGAAAACAAATAAATGAACAAAATTTGTTCATGTGCTGTTTTGTTTCAATTTATTGATATTTTATTTGCTAATTTTTAAAATATTGACAGAACTGTTGTGCTTTTGTACAACTAATACATCAGTATTCACACGCGATCCGTATTTGTATTAATACTTCATGAACTGCCGACAGCAGTTAATGCATTTGTTGTTTGCGAGTAGTTTTATTGTTTTATTAACTCAGTCAATATTTAATTTTTAAAATATAAAATGAGGACTACAACGTAAAGGCTGTTGAATATAATCTAAAAGTCTGTTGTCAAAATCACGTCAGGACACGATTAATTACAATACTGTAGGTCGTTTTTCTGACGGACCTTCAGTATGTGTGTAGAAATACATTTTAGCCGTAAAGTGTGTTAGGTCGCAACTTTTATGTTCACATTAAATTTAATGTCTGCTAACTGTTGTAAAAAGAAATAAAATATTACGGTCGAATAAACGAATTCATTCAAAATTAATTATGTCAAATATTTCTTCTTTTTCATTTTCGTCCCTTTTTCCGCCATGTGTTTATTTCAAATTAATCGTTTCTCCGTTTCCTCGTTTATTCATATTTTCTACTTTCGACAGCGAGACTGCCATTTATCTGTGTTTTTTCTTATTTTTGTACTTGTCTATCATCATGTCACGTTTTATACTCTCCAACACACATTCACTAAAAAGGTCTTTTGTTTTATTTTTTGCTTTAATTCTAAAATAAATACTCTCATTAGTACGCCTTTATCACAAGCAGCCTTCTAAATATATTCTCTCATATTATACTCATTCAGTCCACGCAATCGTAATTTTTTTCAGAGTTCACAACAGCACAAATTATTTTCATGCACACAAATTTCATCATTTCACTCCTTGTTCCGTCAGCACCTGACGAGTTGCATTCTTCGGAGTAGCATTTGGTACCTGATTCACATTAAAGTGTACTTAAAGTGTATTCTTCTTTTCATGTGTTTGTTTTTCATCTTTCCGTAATATTTTCTTCTATATATTCTCAATTTGTACTCTTACATTTCTCTACAATTTTCCAGTTTTTTCCTCATGTTCTATTTTTTCTTTTTGTTTTTATTTCATGTTTAAATTCTGCTTCTCATTATACTAGAATATTCTAGTTGCAATGTCTATTTTGTACAGAATCTGTCGTAAATGTACTGCTTGAAAGATGATAGATCACGAAAAATATTTGACTAATACCTTCAAATGATTGAATGTAGGTTTTTTCACGGCCGTTGTCAATGGAATTGATTTCTTCGGGTTGACTAACAGCATGAGTGGCGAAACGTCAACCTCAACTTTAAGAAGAAACCAATTCCATTCTAATATCTTCAAAGTAAGATATAATTAACATAACTTGTCAAAATAAGTTTCAAACAAAAATATCACAATTTCGTGTTTACATTTCACGTAGGTTCGAATTATTTACAGATAAATGTAATCTAACTACCCCTTTCAGAGGTTATAAGTCCCTTAGGGAGCTTCCCAAAGAAAAAGTTTATGTAAAACACTATTTTTTCGAATTCTATCATCTCCCAAAGTATCGACATCTAATTTTGGGACATTGAGAATAATAAATGCTCGAGAACTAAATCTTGGGTACTACAACATGAAAATTTGATCATGTATCACCTACTTTTCGATTTCGATTATACAAATAAAATTTAGATAATTTCACTGACCATGTGTGGAGGCTCTAAGAATATAATTTTGTACATTGCAAAAAAGCATCAGTTCTGTCG
This sequence comes from Asbolus verrucosus, assembly GCA_004193795.1. Classification (NCBI taxonomy): domain Eukaryota; kingdom Metazoa; phylum Arthropoda; class Insecta; order Coleoptera; family Tenebrionidae; genus Asbolus; species Asbolus verrucosus. The sequence continues at coordinate 16,068 of QDEB01087110.1, forward strand.
GCAGCCACATCGTGAGTGATTTTTTTAGTCTGATGAAGGACACGATATGGTCCAAAACGTTGTTAATGAAACATATTTATAATTTCCTTTTTCCAACTTATTATTTAAAATATTTTAAACCCTGTTAATATTGTACTTATTCATTGTGAATGTAGATGTTTGATGTAATCATATAATTAACACCGTAACACCGAGTTATTTGGTGAAAGAGTTTCAGTTCCACCATTTAATTTTGCAAAGAGATTTCAGCCTGAAGGACCAGCACGTCATGTTGTGTGGCAGTTGCGTTTTTTCCTGAAACACATGCAAACTGTATTTTGTAATAATTCCCAGTTTACTGCTTGTCACCCCCGATAATCGATCATGCTCGACACAATGCCCTTCCGGAACAGACCACCTTCGACCTCGACTCAACCCTCCAATACTACTGCCACACGGGCTACGTCACGACCGGTTTCCCTAGAGCCAAGTGTCTAGCGATCGACAGACAGGCCTCCTGGTACGGTCCTGACATCTCCTGCGAGCGTAAGACCTCACACGCATCTCTAAATATACATAATAAACCCCATCCGTAGCGAATTCCTGCGGCGCACCGACAGATATATCACACGGATGGCACGCGGGCGAGTGCTATACATACGGATGTCGTATAACTTACCACTGCGCCGAAGGATACGAGCTCGTTGGGAAAAACGAGCGGTTCTGTCAGGCCGACGGCACTTGGACTCCGAAGGAACTGCCTACTTGCGTTCGTAAGTTGCCAACTTTACGACGTCACATGTTTGCTTGATAAATATTTGAATGCCGAAATGAAACTCCTCAATAAAAGAAAACCGAAACCGACGAGTTGTATTGAGTTATATTGCCGGGAGTAGGCAGAAACTTGCTGCTTCGCTGGCGACAGTGTTTTATGGCTGAGCCATTTCTGCTTCTTGCAGATGCAATTCCGTTATCAGCGAACGCTCCGATGGGTTTCTCACAAAAATTTCTGTATCGATCGACGCAGTTTCAGATGCTGATCGAACTTCATTGGCAAAGCTCCATTAAGAAAGTCGGTTTAGATCAAATTCAAACTGCATTATTGACTAAAATCTCTTTCAAAGATCAAACACTTTGTCTGTTTTTGACAAAATTTCTGTTGAACTTTATAACTTGAACTTTCGATAAAAATTTTAATTTGGTTCTGGTTTAGTTGTTGGTATCAGAGTTATCCTTTTCCAGTTCCTTCAGTTTTACTATCAGTAAAGGTTGATCGAAGAGATGATCTCTTTTATAAAAAATTCGAATAATTTGTTAGATGTAGGCCGTGGCATTCCTATTTTGTTTGTGGCGTTCGTTTAATGTTGTTACAGCGGTGCAATGCACCCCCCCTGAGAACCCCCGCCACGGCAAAGCCATCTACACCTCTTGCAGCTACAACTCCGTGGTCAGTTACGAGTGCAAATACGGCTACACCCTCCTGGGGGAGAGCACCAGAAGATGCGGGGCCGACAGGAAGTGGTCCGGGGCGCAGCCCGTCTGCAAAGGTAAGTCGCATGCCGCCATCACGCATTCGACCATCCTGTAACTTTTTTTTGCGCATGAGTAGAGATTAACTGTGGACATCCCGGGCGGCTGTGGAACGGCTGGCTGGAAAATATCGAAGGTGGTACCGGTTTGGGTGCTTCCATAATTTTCCGGTGCCACGAGGGAATGCTGCTGGAAGGGAACACTTCCACGGTGTGCCAAATCGATGGCAAATGGAGGTACCCGCTGCCGAAATGTTTGGGTGAGTCTTCGGGCCTATCGCTTATTTTGCCTCTTTTTCTTCACGACCATAAGCCCTCCGTTCCGTTTTCGCGACCGTTCCGACCGGTCTGTCTATTGCAGCGCCTTGCGTGGTACCACACGTGTCCCAAGGGAGGGTGATTTTGGTATCCAGGAACGATACAGCACCCACCTCCACAGTGGTGCAACATGGCGAAGCTCTGGAGGTGAACTGCGACCAACAGTACGAGTTTCTGGCGAGTGTGTCATCGGTTACTTGCAATAACGGTACTTGGACCCATATACCAAAATGTGAACCCGCAAGGTACTTCATTGAAATTCATTAAAAGCAAAAATTCATTTTTTTGCATTGAAGATGTAAACATTTGCCCAAAGCACCGAAAAATGGAATGGTGATTGCTCCTAAAATGGATCACAGCATGAAGGCGAGGTTTAAATGCAAAGATGGCTTCCAGATTAAGGGACATCCTCTTGTCGAGTGTTCCTTTGGTAACTGGACCGGAGAAACTCCGAAGTGTGAAGAAGGTATTTTTATATTACATCGATTTGATCGTGCTTGGCGTGTGATATCAGCGTCGCGGCGCTAAAGACATGCACCCGTCAATAATTTCCTTTCCATTAATTTTCATGCGTTTCCAATACTCGTCCCTCATCACCAGGTCCGTACTGGGTTAAAACCAAAATATATTTTGGTCTTGGTCAGCTATAGTTGACTACAAATTTTTCCTCAAAAAACGATATTAAGCTGCAACCTGCAACAGAGGTGTTCATCCATGTAACACTGTACAGAGTTGTATGTAAATATAAGCAGGATACCACATAAATAAACGTTGGTATGTCATGAAAACAATATATGCGTAATAACAAGATACAAAACACAATAAAAAAAGAACCAGCTCTTCTTTAAATAATTAATTAGTGTTAGTACAGTTGGTTAAAGAACTTGAATTTATCGCTTTCTCCTTTTTTGACAAATGGACATCGTCCTGAAACTTGGATTATACTTGTGTCAAAAATTGTTTCAGTGTATTGTCCTTATCCCGGCTCCGTCTCGAACGGCAAGATCCTGTTGGTGGGCAACATGGGCCTCTACGACTACCGCCCCTACGTCCGAAAGGTGACGAACAACAAGCAAATCATGTACGACTGCGACAAAGGTTACGTCCTCGGCGACGGCCCCCCAGGAGCAACTTGCGTCGGCGGCAGATGGAGCCCCGAACAATTACCGAAGTAATCCCGCGAATAACCCCCCCAAACCTACTGAAAAAATAATTTTTAGGTGTCTTCTGGGACAGCATCCGAGATTAAGATGGAACAGGCGCCGCAGATCGATAGTGATGGAAAAGTACAAGCGAGCTTTCATCCGCCACCACAAATTAATTTACGAACGACGCGAAAAACGCTACGTCCACAACTACATCGACTCGCACCTGAAGAACCGCCGCCGAAACGTCGACAAGAGGCGCGTCAAGCGCGCTCTGAAAGGTGGCAGCAGCAGTCGGGCCTTCGGGACGTCGCACAAAAGCTCCAACTCCCAGCTGAGCTTGCGGCGCGGCAACAAGAAGAATTATTACCACGAGGACCCGCAGGAAAATAATAATAATAATTTCGACAACAAGAAACCCAAGCACAAATTCAGGGGACCCTGCGAGCCGCTCTCGAGCGAACCTTATGTCAATGTGGAGATTGTTAAGCACGGCAGGGACGCGAATGTCTCCTTCAGCTCGGGGACCATCGTCAAAATGGCGTGTGGGAAGGGGTACGGGTTGAATATGCCCGAAAACAAGACGGCGAAGTGCGTCAGGGGGAGGTGGAGGCCCACCAAGCCAACGTGCTCTATTTGTAAGTGAGAATGTTGCATTTAACCACTTCAAAAACAGGTGTACACAATGCACTCTCCATTAAAAGGAGGCATCTCTTGAATGTAATAGCAATGTCTTAGAGTGGTGTAGGTCCCCATACACAAATTCTTCTAAAATCGTTAATGTAAACAAAATCAGAATTCTCCCGCATTCTTTCTTCAAAAACTACCATTCACTCTCTCATTCCAGTTTTTCCCTTTTGAATAGTTAATGAGACCTTGCTCAAAAGTCTTTTGATGCTTGCACCTACCTTATGAAGTTTAGTTTCCAGTGTTCTAAAAACGGTACTGTTTTTGCAACACTGCAGTACTGATTTGAGTTATTAGCGGTTACTATTATTGATTTTTTTCTAACTTTTATTCTAAGATTTCAGTGGTCCCTTATCTTCATTGATCTTACCCCGATCTCTATCGTACATTACTACTCTCTGTATCTCTTCCAATATCAGTTAGTACTTTAGCAAAAATAGTTTATTTTCCTAATATTTGCCGCCAGTTTATTTTATTTCATTAAAAAGAGCTATTTCATTCATATTTCACTAATGTTTCCTTTCGACTGTTGCAGTACCATGCTTTGTCCCATTTACGGAAAACGGCATCTTCAAACTCTCCAAAGCAGAGCTGCCTGTCAACATCACCTTCGACCCCGACGAACCCTTAAACGAAACAATGGAGATCTCCAACGGACAGGTCGTCGAGTTCAGCTGCGTAGAAGGCTACAACGTGCAGGGTCCAAGCAATCTGAGATGTTGGCATGGCGACTGGACCGTCACTAGCTTGCCCGAATGCACCCCATCCCCTTGTCAGTTACCCCAAATCAGCAACGGGCAATATCTCATGGGTTACAGAGCCGGTTTGACCATCGCCAACGGTTCCAGTGTGACTTTCCAGTGCGACAGCGATTTCAGCAAATCGACCGCCCAACCCATCCAGTGTATTCTGGGGGAGCTGTACCCTCGGATCCCGTCATGCAGGCCGGAATCAGGGGCTGATACGAGCACGAAGACAATAGACTCCCCTCATTACATCGGAGGTGCTGATATTATCAAAGGTGGCGATATCACCGTATTGCAATACGGCTCCCCTTCGAAAGCGTGCGGGCCTCCAGCGAAGTAAGCTTTTATCTCGGGTGTAGAGAGCTTTTACTAAATTGTATTTCGCAGAGTTCAGGGCTCTCTTGTGTATAAAAACGGCGAGCCGATAGTGGACGACGAGAACAATTTCCCCGATGGGACGGAAGTCACCTTTAACTGCATCGAAACCATCATGGGAGAGAAGACCACCTGGAAGATCGTCTGCGAAGATGGCAGCTGGATAGGGCGGTCGCTCAACTGCGGTTAGTTTAGTCTCCGCATCTGCGCTCGATTTCAAGCGAACTGATTGCAGATGCCGAGGAGCTGATGGCGTCGCAGATCATGTACAATAACAGCACTTGCATCTTCAGGAATCAGGAACCCAACGTGATCTCGTTCTACAACGACCAGCAGATACGCGAGGAGGTCGTCGAGTTTCCCGCCGGAGCTGTGCTGGTTAGCAGGTGCACTGACATAGGGAAGTATGCCATGGTGGGGTCGAACAGGAGAAGGTGCATGGGTGGCGAATGGGACGGGACCAAGCCCGCGTGTTTTGGGTTGAACCAAGAAAACGACTACTCGATGGAGAAGCCGCCCACTATCCTTTTCAGGCACCAGCTTGGCCCGATCGCTCAGTCGAACGACGGAAAACTGATTGTGTACCCCGGAACCATTCTGCACATGGAGTGTCTCTGGATTAGGAGGTTTGGGAACCCAAAGTGGACCGTGAGTCATGATTACAGGTAACGTTATATTATCACTCTTTAATTTACAACAATTGGATAACTAGCATACGTAGCAATTCCGCAATGGTTGTCTCTGTTTCGAGCCATTTTAATATACCCATCGTCACCAAAATAGTGACCCCATTCGTTCCTGACCAACCAGTAATCTTCACCATTTTCGCTGCCGTAACCAATTACTGTCACAGCGTGATTGTAGGGTAGGCGTGTGTCATATGTGCAATTTTCTTTGTAATAAACACCATTGCTGTACATGATAAATGTGAAATCGGTCGAAATGATTACACTTACTGGTCCAATGGTACCAACAACAGTTTTTAAGGCGTCTTCATCGCCTTCATTGATGGTGACGTAATCTTGAACTTTAGCACCAACAGTGTTCGGATTAAAACGACATCCATTCCCGGTCATAGCTTCATAAGGATAAGATTCTGCAGTATCTATTCCGCCATTATCGATAATGTATCGATAAGAATCTTCTAATGTGGCATGACTTTCCATGTCTTGGTGACATTCAAAAGTCGGGTTCACACAATCGACTAGATTTTGCTGACTTAAGGTTTCATTTTTTCTACCTAAATATATGCCAACATGGGCCTCTATAGCAGCGACCTGAAAAATTATACATTTAGAACAACTAGAATTGTTTTGGAAGGCATTAAAGATTTACAACAGCGAACGCCCAGCACGACTCGCAATAAGCTTGGTCCACAATAGGCGTAATTACTCCAAAATCTCTCCAATCGATACTTTCAGGTGCATCAGTTTTTGGAATCGGTTTGGAAATTTTGGTTCTAGATTTCTCGGTGACTTTTCTTAAGGGATATAATTCTTTGTCAGTGCGGTCTGCAAAATGGTTCACTTTCATCGTATATGTAACAAGGTTTTGATAATATTTTCTGTTGTGATCTTCAATCTTTTGCAAGTTTTTCAGGAATATTTCTTTACGAAATTTTTCTTCTTTCGTACTTTTATATATTTTGTTATAAGTTGTCTGCAATTTTTTTTGTTATTACTATACCTGCAAATTTGTTGGAGTACCTACTTTAAAAGTTGCCCACACTTCTGAACCGGTATCTTCACAGGAAAAAACACTAATGCTACTGAATAGCAGGAAAAATGCTAGGAAGTCCATTGTACAACAGCTACTTCACACAAGTGTAAAATCGTAATGATTCAATTACTAATTTATCTAAAAATAAAATTCAAGTTTTCAAAGATAAGGAGTTTGAAGTGTATATTTTGAGTTCAAAGTAACT
>QDEB01087132.1:0-15476 GCA_004193795.1 Asbolus verrucosus
TTGTGTAGTAGGTTATAATTATGTTGTTAGGAATAATTTTTTTTATTTTATATTATGTAATATTTTACAATTGAAATTTTAATAAGCTGTTTGTATGTAGGTGCATGTATTAATGATATTTAGTACAATATAGAAAATGTTTTCCTAACCGTGTTTTTTTCTTTAGCACATTGCTGCATATTTTTAAAAAGTTGTTGCATATTTAACGAAAATTAGATGCATATATATGATCATATTTTTAAATATTTTGCTGCTTATTTTCCGCCCTTTATAGATCACGAATATGTAAATTCCTTAATTTCAACAACCCAATCTCGTTTCAATTCCCTAAATAATTGTAGCTAGGTAGGTATAAATTATACGGACTTGGAGCCGGTTTTAGGCGATAAACTGATTTTATTCCATTGAAAAGGTTCACTCGTCTCAATAAACACATCATTACAAAAATGTATCGCCTGAACCTCAATATAATATATTTTACAGTGATCAAGTTAATAAGTTCCTTATTATTGTTTGCTTGTCGATCATTATGTGCTTTCAAATAAATTTCCGTACGTAATTTTTTGCGCCATCGTTTCCCGCCGTAGGCAAAAAAGAGCCAAGGACACCAGTTCAGTCCTGTAATGGAGAGTTTTAGTGAAAACCGGAAATTTGTCGTGTAATACACGGCGCTAACAATAGTTGGGCGGAATTCGCGTGGGGTGTTTCGGAAATTGCTGTCCTATTATGGAATGGCTCATTTGGCTAATTAATATTTTAATTTAGTTATAAAGAAAGTTTGGTAATTGGGGGTGCCACTGTATTAAAGAAATATTCATTTCCAGCGACTAGAGCTTTTATTAAAAAAAATCGCAGCTGGCGCCAGGAGGAATTTTTTAAACGAGTGGAGTGAATTTAAATGTTAAATTGTTCCCAGGTGGACACATGTTGCATTAGTTTTGTTCTTTTTTAAGCCAATTGTGTCGAGTTCCAGTTAATTAAATTATTGTTGCCGGAAATATTTATCTCGGTAAAAAGTTGTTGCAAGAGTCGAAACAAATTCCATTTTCCCGTCTCAAATGTTTTAATGGAGACATCTTTTGTTGTTATTTGAAGTTAATTCGGAATGACTAAAGTGATCCATCACTGCCGTCTATCCATAAATTTGTTTTCGTCCCTCTTTTTTATTCTTACGATGCTAATGATAGTTGTTAGAATTTCCGAAGATTAATTGAAAGCATCCTGAATTGAACCTTTTAACGGCAATATGTTTTACTGCGAAATTGTGAGATTTCGAAGTTATTTTTATAAGTTGTTAATTTTATTCGGTTGGACTCTGTATATGTAAATGGACATTTAAACAAATGTCTTCTGATAAAAGGTTAATTAAAATATTTAGTTATGTTACCCTCTTTTCTTATTAAAGAGTGAAACTAATGACACCGTAAAAGCATTGTGGGTGGAAACTGGAATTCGTAAAAATTAGATCTTTGTTACGTCAGGCAAGAAGTAACGAGTACAATTAAAAAGACTTATGTTTTTGCTTAGTCAAACCCGGAAGTCTCCGGAAAACGTTATTCTTAACGCCTCCGTTTGGTCTACTTAATTAAGTCTATTTGCAATTCGAAAGAAACTCGATTATTCATTCAGGTCTCGGCAATAAGACTTTTTTAGTTCAGGTTAGTTTTTATCAGAGTTTAAATGTGTCGACTTCCTGCTCTAACTTTTTTTTATCATGCTCCCATTACCATTAAAATTCCGTTTCGTCCTTTTGCACGCAAAGTATTCTACCCCTTTCCTAAAAGCCTTCAAAGCTCCATTACTTGGTTGCGGATGGCGCGATAATCTTACTGAGAAAAAAACACATCAATCCACCGTCATAAAAAATAAGGGTTGACAGATATTTTCTGACCTCCACTCTAATCTCCAAACTTAAAAATTCTGTTTGCCTGCATGAAAAGTGTCATTTTCGTCGAGATTAAACAAAATGAAAAAGCACGGTTTGTTATCGTGTTGCGACTTCGCTTTTGAGTGTCGTTTTGCCAGAGTGGCATCAAAGAGTAAAACGAGCATTAACCGGTTCGCCCTAATTTATGAGGTAATTAAATATTATTTTAAACCGCAATGAAAGCTGTCTCAAATACTATTGTGCGAGCGGAATTTATCACAGGGACCGTATCGGAAATATTATTTTTTGGGTTTTTCCCTCTGAATTCACTCCTAAAATATTTGCACAGATTTTGGTTAATTTTCCCTCTTTGTTATTCTTCCACCATGGTCTTAACGAAACAAACAAGAACTTGCGAATGGACCATTATTATGTTAATAGCATAAGTGATAAGGGGAAGGCTCTAAATCACGCACCCTCTTAAACTATTCTCAACCAAAGCCTTTAGGCAGACTCACATTTAAAGGATCTTCTGGCGAGTAAACTGTCAGCGACCAGCAGTAGTATTTATATCACCCCCCACTGATCCACTTTTTATGACTTATTGTTGGAAAAGAACCGAGGGAGGTAGCTAAATGTTATGCAAACACTCGCGCGCATATTAAACTTGATCAGAAACTTTTTCTCGGTTTTCAGTTTTCTTCTCGACTGAATTTATCGAGTCTATGGGGATTAATCAACTCTTCCAAACGAGCGATTTTTAGAAAATTGATGAATTCGCTCGAACTGTCAATAGCAAAAATAGATACCAAAAAAATGCAGCGTCAGCAAAATCATTTCGTTTTTGAAGCACAAAATGCAAGCTAGATTTTAATGCATATAATCCGCTCTCTTAGAACACAATGATTTATGGTATTCTATTTATAAACCTCCGTTGGGAACATACACCCTTAATTGACATTCGAATCTTGACCAGTCCCAATTGTTTTTCTCCTCACCTTTCTAATCAATTTCACCATTCATGTTTTGCTTCTTGTTTTTTGCTCTTTGTCATTAATACTGTTCAAGTAAACAGGTCTTGTGTTTTTGTGCAATACAGAATAAATTGATCTTTTTTGCAAACTGAGGGAATTTAAACTTTTGACGTTCAATATATATTTTTTAAGAAGAATGAGATGCGTGAGACGAAAGCTTATTTCTTAACCACAAATACTGCAATACACTTCGCAGATTATGGAGCTGCTTGAAGCAATAATAATAACACGCTAAAGCACTTTGCGCATCTTTTTTGCATTTCAGATTCCAGAAAAGTGCATCTAAACAAGCCGGGGGAGTTCTATCCGAAAATGTCGCCAAGTTTACGAGACTAGTTCAAGACTTCCCCCTGAGAGTCATCATATTTTATACGTCGTCTCATAGAGCTGCGTCGATACCCGAAAACCAATAACCGTACCGCCACTGTTAACAAGAAGTTGCTTCCGAAATGAGCACATTCATCATTTAAAGACATTATTTTAAGGCGTCGGATCGGTAGCGCACAAACTTATGTATTGATCAATGGCAGCAATTCTTTATGACGGCTGTTGCTAACGCGGTTGGCCCACAATAAAATAAAAATATTTTACAGCAGTTTCGTCATTGTATAAGCTAATAAAAACTCAGCCACAATGTAGGTAAATCGTTACATAAAAAATGTGGGTGGTTTGAGCGATTATTTATGTTTTGTAAGCTAACTCTAATGCAATTACCGTAATGCTGGGTCAATATGCAATAAACATGGCAATAACGGGTCTGGATAGAGTTGACCCAAATGCTACAAGAAACAAATTCGCTTGGAGTTTATGGAAATATAAATAAAGCTTTGCGTACTGCCACGTCTTGTCTGCAATTACCAGACACTTTGTGGTCGATTTACCCAAGCAGGGGTGTGTGTGTGTGTGTGCGTTAATTTGATTGCAGACGCCGTAAATACAGGTAATTATGAGGTATTGTTCTCATATAAGGGTAACGTGTAAACACGAACAATTTCACGTCTAATATTTCAAAGGTGTAAATTCATTTGAAGAGGTAAAATGAGAATTTTAAGCGCACCGCCGACACAGAACGGGATATTTTACTGTAATGCGTACGGCAACTGAGTGGAATTGATCTGTTATTACTGTCTGACCAATAACAATAAAAAAATATGAATCAAGTACACGATTCACTGCGCCGTTTACGAGGCCGCTCTTCCACATGGAAGTCATTTGAAATTCATGACGAGTTGTTTGCGGTATCCAAAATTTCATTCCGTTTGTTCAACCAACAATACATGATAGATACAATCAATGACAAATTGATCAAATTTTAATGAGTAAAATAAAAACGATTACGTAATGGCAAATGCTACATCAACACGAATTAAGACAAAAATAATTTAAAAATCTAAAAAAAAAAGAAAAATATGAAGAATAACATATAAAACAACAATCGGCGGTAAACGTAGGTGCAGAATCTGCACTCAATATCAGCGCACCCGCATTACGTACACTTAATTACATATGTGAAAAAAATCATCACTATATACCGAATATTATCAATTTTTGATTAGTGTTAACCGATATTTATGACTGTTATATTCGTCATCGCTACATACTGTATATATGCGTAGGTATATGGTTTTCTTCAATTTTTCCATATATTTAATTTAATGTTTTATTTAATGGTTTGCGCATGAACGCATTGCCATAATTCAAATTTTCTGTGAAATGAATATAATATTATTTTACATTGTAGTTTACCTAGAGAATGGGGAGTGAACATCGTTTTGGAGTACAATGTTCATGCGTTCTCTCTAGATTAAGACAAACCATTTATGAGAAAGTACGATTTTTCTCTGACAGCTTTGACAGCTAATAACGCATGCGCGAAATAATGAATCTCACTTTTTTTTTATTTGCTTGTATTTAATGTTTGTCATTAACTCACTTTGTGAGAGCTAAACGGCCATTAACAAACCATTAACAAAGAATCCGTACACAAAATTTGAACCCCATAGGTCAAAGCCTTCTCAAGTTTTCGATCAAGCGAGAAGATTTGATCAAATACAATAGCGCTTCTCGTTGATGCTCGTGCGCTGAAAGATGTAACCGAAACTGGAAGTAAAGAGACAAATGACAGATACTGAGATAAGTTATAAAAAAATGGAATGGAACATGACCAGAAAAAACAAAAAGAATACGCAGATTTGTGTCAAGAAAGAAAATAAGAAAATTATGTAAGTGAACTGGAGGTGATTATATAAGAGAAAAAAATTAGAAAAAGAAGTAAACATAATAAAATACAAGATAAATAAAAGAAACAAAAAAGATATTAAATTTCGAGTTTGGACGATCTATTTAACAACGCAACAGAAACATGATCATTTGATTAAGAGAAAGACCTATTTCGGAAACGAAACAAAAACAAATTGCAACGTTATAAAAAGTCAATACAGTTCCATGCAAAAAATGTGTACCAAGATATTGTAGGAAATATTAGTAAAATATTAAAGTAAAAAGATATTATCAGCAACGTAGTATAGAATTATAGAGTTAATATCCTGAAGTCAAAAAGTAGGGAAAGAATAATTCTGGAGTAAAGGAGGAAAGTTACCACATTTTTTGTTGAAGTAATGTTTGAGGATATGGAAAATACTAGAAAGAAAAAGAAATTGACAATATAGTTGTTTCTCAAAAGAAGGAGAGAGCGAGACGATGAAACGATTAGAAAGAGTACATGAGGGTAACAGGATGATAAAAAAAGAAAGTACTAGATGTTCAACAACAAAAAATTATTGAAAGAATTGACAGGACAATACCAGGGTACATAATGGCAAGAAAAAGGAGAACAAATAAAAAAAAAGAGATATAAATGGTAAATAATTAATTTTCAACACTAGCTACGCCCATTTCTCTTCTCTTGGAAAATATGATTTAATTCCAGATGAAAATAGTCAATTATTATGAACAATTCAAAAACTAAACTAAAACTCGGATTTGCGTGTTTTGACTTTTTTTTAACTATAAAATTCGAAATAGTTGTGATAAATAGCCTAAATCGGAAATTTGATAACCGTCAAGATATTCCTCAAGATACTCCTCACCAAAGAGATATTAACGTATACAGGCGTGACTTCGAAGGTGTAAGGTACAAAATTAATGTTTCAAGTCAAAATAATTGGTTTGGACGAATTTTTAAAAATCTAGACTCGAAATGAAATTTTTAAAGTTAGTTCTGAATTATCTATAAAATGTATCTGCAGGATATTGTATACTTTTTCTGTTTGACCCAAAATTTTTGGTTAAATGAGATAAACGTGGTATTTTATCCTCGTGCACTCTGCATAAAAATTATTTTTGTTTTTCGAACGCGTCCATTTATAATGGAATTTTACCTGAAGGTTTGTGCACAATTACACACTCGGTACAATACTGTCGCAAAAAGAATAAAAATAATTTTGAAACAGGTGAGCGAGTGTAACTCTAAAAGGATAACTTTCCCCCTATCATGTAGGTACAGAATTGAATACCATTAAACATATGAAACGGAATCGTAGAGAGAAACTAAATCTGTGGAAGCAATGAAAAATAAACAAAACTGGCCACAGGTTATTTTAAACGATAATTACATTATTACGTATTATGATTAATTTTAAGCGGAATAGGTTTAAAGTTGTAAGTACCACACAAAATTAGACAAATTCAACCGCAAGTTGGTTTGAGACAAATGAAGTCTTCAAATTAATTTCAGTTGAAGTGGACTGCAGAAATCTGTTTTACAATAGTTTCTCGCATTTGTTCTGGCTTGTTTCATGTTAAACTGGTATCCAAAATTAACTAAATAACTACTTACACTCCCCCTTGTTTACGTATTCCAGGAATCAAGGAAAGGAACACATCCCTTTTGCTGTAGGTGAATTTCGTGATTGATTGCTTCCTCCTTTAACTATATGACGTTGCTTCAACTAAAATGAGTCGCATGAGGTGCAAAACAGAACATTACTTGTGTGGACTGTAGACTTTTAATTCTGTTGCTAAAACAAATTTGTTCTTGCAGCTGACATTGTGAGATTTTCCTTTGTGTTTGAACTTGTAACGAAATGAATACACGAAAACAATAAATGTGTTTTAATTAATTTGGACAACATTGTCCTCATCATGTCAACAATAATCACATTCGTTATGGAAATAATAAATATAAAAGACAAAATAAAAACAGAAGCAATGTTTATACCTGCACAGTTTTTGTAATTATTATAAAAGAGCTTTAAGTACAGGGAATTAGTTTAGAAATAATTGAGGAATTTTAACTTAAAACCCAGATTAAAGATAGTTTAATTAGTATGTCTAGAACAAAACACGAAACAGTTTTAATCTGCCCAGTTCTCAATTAAGTATTTTAGAAGTGAAAAAGGTGGATATTACTAGGTTCAAGAGTTTCTGTCATCTATCGACTGTGTAATGTAATATAAAAGTTCAAAATTTACAGCGGAAATTAAGTTAACAATCTGATCTAATGACTGAGAGCTTGAAAAGCGGCGTAACATCATAGGACTCGTTGCATTAAATTGCTAATCATTGCAGTTAATTTCACTAACACGACGTAAGCTTATTACGAAATTTATATGTCGACAGCCAACTCCCAAACTCAGAAACCTAACTTGCTTCTCATTTTGGGACTGACGTCTTCTCAAATAAAATTTAATGAACCTCTATTAAAACTTTTACAGTAGGCAGAAGTTTTAAAAGGTAGAATATAGAGCCGAATTTATTTTTGAAATTAAAAAATCCTCTGGTATTTCCACTAATGTAAAAAAATGTGCAGATACTTTTAAAAGTATGGTTATGTAAAGAAAAATTGCCTGATACTCTTTTGCCACCCGAATCTGCAATTACCTGTTAACAAACGCGGAAAATTTTGACTCTGTAAACCAATTGACTTTGAAATTTGAATAGTAAGATCAGAAATGCAATTTTCATTTTTAAAGGGGCGTAGGACTAAATAGTTTTGCAAGACCGTTTGAACCCTTACATAATGAAATTAACCTAAACACTGTTATTCCTACAATCTGCAAGAAGCGTTCATTCTTCGCCTGTTAGCACTTCTTTAAAAGAATGAGTTTAAAATAATTGAAGCGGCAATAAATTACAAGCAGAAAACTGATCCATTGAAGAAACTATAATTTAGAAGATTTTTCGAAATTTTCCAAAAGCATATCCTTCAAAAATTAAGCTTAGGATTATGTGAAGCTTGAAGGAATCAAGTTGTTAAAATAAGCAAAAAAATATGGAAGAACTAAAAATTTTGACAGCAAATAATATTTTAATTGGATCATTGTAATGATAATTTGAAAAAGGTTGCTATATGCAATATTTCTGAAAACATACAACAGTTGAGATCAAGGGAAAACAAATTATCAAGCCCTTACAAACGAAGATTTCAAGATAAATATTTATTTAGTTTAGTCAAAATATTGCCAACATTGTTGTTGAACATCCAATACATTATTGGTTTTTAAGCTTAAAGAATGAAGGCCGCATTTTTTGTTACTTTGTCTTACGGGTTAGATTCAACTTTATTCTATTTCAAAGAAAATTTTGAACCGTATGATTTGCAAGTAAAATTTTTATTGAGATACCACGCACTTCGCTATGTTCGGCTAATTTAATAATTCGTTACCAAATTTATTAAATTACACTTCAAGTGAAGTGAGCCAAAGAAAATGTTATTTTAAAGGTGTATAATGTTGATTTTAGTATATCAAAACGAAAGAACGTTGACGTAACAATAAAAAAAAATTGTTAGCATAATTACACAAAACTTTCTGTGCTCCCTTGACGAATATTTTTTTAAAATACAAGAGATGCGTCGTTGGTACCGACATAACGTGTCTATAAATTTAGTTTTAATCAGTCAGTTACTTCATACATGTAGAAAACAAGCAAATGTCGTGATAAGATTATGACCACTACCATCTTCAAATGTAGAGCATTTCGTCCAATATTTTAATCGTTGACTGATATATACACATTGTGATTATATCTTCAGTTGTCCATGATCCATTTCTATTTTTTTTAAGAGGTTGACTTCTATAAGCGACGTTAATAGTCTGAACCATTGTAACAGTTGCTAGTCACAACGAAACCACTAACCATATTACACTGATTGCACTATGTTCATTAGAGGCACGTCGTTGTAGATCGTTTGGTGAGGGTGCCTTGGGGAATAAACTAATTCCTATGCATTGTACCTGACAATTTGCGGATACTAACAAGAAACAGCCTTAGACAGGGAACGTCTTTAGGGAAGAAGAACGAACAGTTTTAACCGAGTGTTATTTAAAACTGGCATTTAAAACTGTTCACCTCTGCAATATTTAATGCTTAAAATGCAAGTCACCTTAACATATCCTCCTAGGAAATAAAAATTCCCCACGGGGAAAATGTTTTGAACACTTCCCTAAGCGCATCCCATTCATCAAAAAACTCTCATATACTGGACAAATAGGAAAAACAGAAGCGACACACTTGATTTTAATATTTATGAGTTGCCAAATTGAAATATTAAAATTCCAGTAGGCAGAAAGTTAACAAATAGGCCGTTAACAAAACGTTTTTGCTATAAATAAACATAATTAATCGGTGATTGCGTGTTTCACACGCGTGTTTAACTTTCACGAATTTACATAATATAAATTCCCACTATTAAAAGGAAAATAAAAAATACACACTAATAAAAAATATATTTTCAGGAAAAAACATGATAATCAGTGACGACAATGGAGAAGATTAGACATGACATGAAAATTTCATTTAAAAAGTGAGCACGCAATGGGGCTCTTGCTTTAACGATACCACAAGACAAATTGGACTGGGACAGATGGGAGACTGACGGGGGGAAAAGATAAAAAGAGTTAAGCACGACAAATAGTTAAGTAAAATTAAAGCGCACGAATGAGGACACGGACGCACTAATCCAAATTGGTAACTTTAAACGAGCTTCATGGGAACTTGGATACAGAGAGCTGCTTCTAACAATACTCCCTTTACCGACTACAATTTCGTGTTTCAGTGTCTCGTGAGTAGAACTCTATTGTTTTTAGTTGTCACTGCTTAATTTGAATATTTGCAAATTCACCTATTTGTTCTATTCATTAGTTGTTCAACTAATTAACAATATAAGCATTTTTTCATTTTTGCTGGAATGGGATCGTTGTGTGATATTTGCACTAAAAAAAATATTTAATAATAAATTAGTATACTTCAAAACAGAACCATACTTGTAACTGTTCAAGTCAAATGTCTATCTAGAACAATTACGTAAATTTTCTTAGTTTTCGTCTCAGTTTTAATCTCATTCTTAATTTCACCAGTTATTTCTCTTTGTTTTCCGTACTTTAATTTTGCTTTCTTCTTTTTTTTTNNTATTTTAATTTTTGGTTTTCTTTTTCTCATTATCGTCAAATTCTGTTCTTGGGCCAGCCTCACACTTTTCTATTCTCATATTTGGTTCTTTATTCGCTAATCCAATATGTTTCCTTTTGGTCATATTCTCGTGTTCCATTCTTTGTGTCCTTTCACTTACAGTATTTTTCTTTCTTTAGGTTTAATATCTCTGCTAATATACTTTTAGCGCACGAGCATTAGCGAGGAGCGCCATTGATCTTGTCCACGTCACTCGCTTGCTCGCTCGCTGGTCCTTTAGGACATCATGTCGATTACGTGAGAATGCTTTGACCTATCGAATTCAAATTTCGTGTANNAAGTTCGTTAATGGGCAACATAGCCCAAAGGGTTGTGGGGGGCGCACAGCCTCCCTTCATTGTTAATTAAGATAACACGATGAAATTTTGTTAGTTTGTCACAAACATCGAATGGAGGCACACAAAAGAAAAAAATCAAAATCGGTTATTCAGCGCCTGAGTTATTAGCTTTCAAAATTTTAAGAAAGGACTTGAGGCCCACATGCTGCCATCTAGCGAATTAGGGACTAGAGGATTTTTTAGCTGATCCAATCCTAGTGCAGATTTCTAATCTGCCCCTTGGATTTTAACATATAGGCAACCAAATAGTCACGACCCTGCTTTACGTGTACAAACTTGCCTATATAATTCGAATTATCATTTCACATGAAAATGCGTGCAAAATAATGAGAGTGCGCTAATATTAGGTGCAGATTCTGCATCCAGATCAGATAAATTAAATCAATTTCAAAGATCCACACAAATCAAAGCTCCACTGAGTTTAAAGATCCACACTCTTTGACTTCCAAGCTTTTTCAATAAAAACGACTTGTTAAGTGCTAAATCGGGACTATAAGGTGGACGGTGTAATTCAGTCGTCAGTCCTTGATTACTTGTTGATCTTTATGCGCTTTGTAGACCTTGAAATTGTCGTGCAACAAACAAATTCTTGTGCTTGTAAGAATGTGGGCGTTTTTCTTGATAGGAGACCCTCTTNNCCGATTTTTTTTGAGTAGCGGGTCCCAATGATACACCAAGTCTCATTTCCAGTCAGATGAAAGGTTAGATAAAAGGTCATTATCAGCATTCAAAGAAGTCAAATTTTGTTTCAAAATTTCTTTTGTGTGCAATTTCTCTTCTCGTTTGTTTCGGATTGTTATTTGGCAATAACAGCGACCTTTCCTTGTCGATCTGTTCGTACCAAATTTTCAACTTCTTTGGCATTTTCTGCTTCAATTGATCCACCAAATTTGGATCACCTGTACGGATTCTCTGCCCCACCAAAATTGTTTACACGAGAAATTAACTTTAAAATAACTTGCTGCATCTTGCTCAAATACGGCAATCATTATTTATCGCTTTAGGACCATTGCCCTCTTTCGTCAAAAATTTTATTACAGTACTAGTTTCGCGTCATTCATTTTTTAATCAATAATTATTTCAAACTTTAAGAAATGATTCAATGGGAAAGAAACTTGATCTGTGAATTTTACAAATGTCACACCTGCTTGACAGCATTGACATTGAAAAATTGTAATTGTTCGTTTTTTGTTTCATAGCTGGGTAGGGTATTCTAAATTATTCTAAATTACCCTTGTACATTATCCGTTTTCGAAGCAAAGTATGACTGTGAAATGGTTTCAAGAAAATTGCACATACGTCATTTCTCTGTGATTTTAAAGCATGCTTTTCTGCTTTATAAAAATCTGCGTCAACCAAGTTTTGAAGGAAATCAACTTATTAATCTTCGTTATGCCGAAACCTTTTCAAACTTTATCGAAGCACGATTTTGTCGTACGTACATTAACGAATGGTAACAAATTCCTGTAGGTTTTATTATGCTTAAAATTTATGGGAGCTCCATTTGCGATGGTTTATGAGTCTAGCGAATCTACATGCCCACAAATCACTCGCACAATGTGTTTTAAGTGCAAAATGTTTACGCAAATTCCAGTTCGACGATGCGCGTCCAATATTAGCCCATACAAGTGAAATAAATCCAATATTCTGCTTCAGTAGACAAGATTAAAAGTGAAAAAGAAAATTTTCAGCGCTCTCCGAAATCCTGTTTGAAACATTAACTCGGTAAACTTCAATATGTTTCTGATCTGCAACGACGGAAAAGTGGAAATAAATGATGAACTTAAATAAATTATGGAAACGCGGTTGAGAAAAAGCTGATGTTCAATTTATATAGGACCACATGGAGCAAGAATCGTTCCTGGCGCAAATTATTACCAAACGGCTTCGGCGATTTCTACAAAATTTAGCTTCTCAAAGGCGAAGCTTTGCATGTAGGTCGCTTCGGCATGGACGCCCTCACGAACGGAAGGAAATAGGAGTTGCCTTCTGACATCGAGATTCTGTTACGGCAGTCGGGGTATCAATTAGCAGCTGGCATTTCTCCGAAAATTTAAATCTGAACACAGTGAAAGCGATCTCTTTACTTACCGATCTATTTGACCCAATTTCAAACAAATACGAAAAAAATGTTTTCTGAAATGGACGGAATCACAGTTTCGCATTATAATTCTCATTATCATAACCAGCATGTTTGTGTTATAAACAAATTTAAATTTAGATAAAGCATGTTTATCTCTGAACGACGTAGAAATGCAGGAAACGTTCCAGTCAGAATTTAGAATAAATATTATTCAGACTTGAGAAAAACTATAAACGATAGAGCTTTCAGAAAATTTCACGTTAGTTATGTTACATCTCCAGTTTTATTTACTTTTTCGATGACTTTTATGTTATGAACATTTTTAGATCGTACATTTGATAAATTATTAACTTCCCATACAATTGTTTCCGTCAATTGTAAAAAGACAGTTCAAAATTCCACTATTAATCTCAAAATCGTTACAAATCTACCACGAAGAAACTGTGATTTTAGCCAAGCTCTAATGAATAACTAATAAGAATTGGTGAAAAATTACCTAAGAAAAAGTTTTAAAGGATTCTTTCTGTGAATCGTTTAGTGCATCCCGTGACTATTCCAAGTGGCTGAACCTGAGTAAAAATTCACTTTTATTCCTTTTTACTTCTACATTTCAGATTCAAGCACTGTTTTGGATTAATGAAGTCTATTTTGAGATTTTATGATCCTGAAATATTAATTGGACCAAAAAAAGACACTCATCTGCATTTTTAAAGAGAGGATTCCGGGTAATAGTCAATAAATTTTTCGTAAGTATAACGAATCTGTGATTTAATTGCTTCAAAATTCTCATGAAAATAATTGAAAATGTTTGAAATATTTTTGGCTTACAATGCACAATATTGATTTAAAAGGGGCCTTCTAAAGGGGTCGGAATTTATTATCTTATTATCGCCGTACGTAATCCCAAACATTCTAGGATGAACTTGCAATAATTTATAATAGTTCATACATTCAAAAGCTGCAAAATTTCAAAAAAAAAANNACATAAAGTGCATTTTTTTGAAATTTCTAAACAGGTATGATGTCATCTGTCAAAAACTGCCACTACATTATCTTTTTCTTGAACAGACTGATATTTCCTGAGCAACGGAGACCCTATATACGACATGATTGCAGTCGTATCTTTTTATGGAGCTCCACTTTCCAAGAAGAGTTGCTGCGATGTCGCCTCAAACTAGATGATGTATGTGACGTAGGTGCTTGATGCGCCCACTCGATCTGGTGGAATGTTCCATCTCACTAACTCGAGCACCATCGACACTGGAAGAACGAACTTTATATTGCCTTGTTAGATTCAAAAGGGCTCATTTTAAATTTGAGCATTCCCCGTGAGATCGTCGGGAAAGTTTCGTTCGATTTCCCTCGTCGCGGTATATTATTTATATGCCAAATGGCAAATGAAGCGAAGGTCGCAGCCTATTTAACATCGTGAAATGTGTGTCTAATGTATGTCGCGATTACGTGATTTTTTCTAATAATCATCAGATTTGGTGGCGTACAAGCCATCGTTTGCATGCTCGATAAGTCACTGTGTGGTACGCCAAGGGGATTTAATATTACCATTTAACAAAGGCCCGCTACATTTTCCCATATTGGCAATCACGGTGAGTACAGTGCGCCACATTTGCATCTGAGACTGACAAACCACACCCGAATTACAAATTAGGTACGATGTTTCCTAGACTTTCAGCCTCGGCCAAAGCAATTATTTTCGCTAGACTAGCCTCGGATGCGCTCGAATCGATTGGGCAAGCATCATCCTTTTGAGGGCTTTTCAAACGGCCAAATGAAAACTACAATGGAAATATGATATATGATTCAACTACCATCTTTCACAGTTTGAGTGGTTTGCACAGGAAAAATTTACATAACTGAAGAACGCAAAAAGGAACAACCAGTTTAAAATAATAACCCAAAAAGTCGATATCTGCATATAACTATATTTTTTTTATTGAATCTGTTTCAGGTTAATAGGTATAGGTGAGAGTGAAATTAGAAGAACGACTATCAAATTTTTATAATATAAATAATTATCCTACATACTTACATACATCCCTCCATAAATCAAAACAATTATTTTTACAATCCAACAAATGACAACCATTTTTCTAATTCCACTCTCAACTGTACAAAATCCAAAAACTAATTATCCTTGTTTCCTTGCATATCATCGCCGCCTTTTGTGTTTTTATTATCTCCGAAAAATTTTATGATTTCTTTAAGTTTCAGAAGATCTAGATTACGAATGTGTAAATATCTAAATTACATCGATTTATTTGGTTGTTGACCCCACCTAATGTTGGAAACCAGTTGATAACAAAATTTTATGTACAACACCCAGATATTCTATGTAAGAAGCATTACTAATTCCCCTGTAGATTTCTGTAATTTCGCCTTAAGGCGATGCTATCCGCAGGAATAAAAACGCGTTTGTAATTTTCATCAGAATCGGACACTACGCGAAGAGACGTAGAACAAAATTATTTGAAGTAGAGACTTCAATGAAGTTCACCCGCGCTTATCGCAAGTTAAAAAAAAAACAATGCTATTCACTGCCATTCCCAGCAAGCTCAGCTCCGTATTCAGCAATGTAAAAAATAAAAGGTAAATGCCTTTACTTAAAAATTTCAAACTTCTCATTATTTAAAAAACATTTGTTTCTTATTTTTGATGTAATAATTCAT
>QDEB01087141.1:0-17606 GCA_004193795.1 Asbolus verrucosus
ACACTCTAAAAAAACTGTATTACGGTAAAAATATATTAATTAAATGAAGAAACCTATAAAAAATGATTAGTCCATTATCAAGCTTTTCTAACATTTTTGAGTATATTTATTACATTTAAGTATATAAAGGATACAACTTTCAGGTAACCACATTTTACAAACAATTGACTGGATCTAATCGTCTTTTTAGTCGTTGTAAAGTAATTTTTTCAATATTCCACACATTTATCTGAGTCGACTTCTTAATCAGAGATTTCAAGTGCGCTTAGTTCCTTCGAATAAGAATAATCTGATTCACTTTTTGACATTTTTTTGGCATGGAACATTTTTTACATTTATTTGATGTCTCCTTCGACACGTTCGTTTTCCTTTTTCTAATTTTTTTCAAAAATTTCTTCTGACGCTTTTTTCTTTTATGTTCTTCAGTGACTATCAACAAATCTATTAAATTGATTGTGCCTTATTTTGATTCACTTTGGACACTGGTCCAATTTCATGCAAAGAACGAAGTAGTATTTGTCGAGATGTTTGTACCATGGTGGTGGTAACTTGACCGCATTCAGTAAAGTTGAAAAAATATTGTCGATGACATTTAAAGAAATAAATCAGAAAATCACCATCCATAGCCATGGATACTAAGTTGGTCAAATTTAGTGAAAACTGTATAATTTGAAAGTTAAGTAGGATGTTAGAAAAAGAAAACAATAAACTTCATGCAATTTTTTAAAGTGTTAATATTTACAACTGCCGGGAAGAACAACAACGATTGTTGCGAATAACCAAACAGACTTTTAGCTTAAATATTCTTGTTACAAGTAAGTTTTGGATTTAGTCTAATGTATTTTTATAATTATGAATCTTGTATCTAAAAATATTTTGTATTCCACAATTTTTCAAATTAACTAAAATTTTGATTTTCTTGATACACATTAAGAAGAGATGTCAATTAAATCCGGGAAAGTAGTATTTTATGATAAGACAATAATATTTTCTAAAAATTTTAAAAACGAATTCTAGAATGACCAAAAAAATTGGAAAAAGAAAATAGTTAAAGATATTTTGTTTGAAGTATACATTCCAAATGTGTAAAGTAAAAATTAATTTTTTCCGAAAAGCCTATTATTAACTAGGAGTATTAATTTATAAAACCAGAAAAGGAAAAAGATTCAAAGGTAGCAACTTTTTCGGTGGTACACCATGTATAAAATAAAAAATAAAAAATATGTAAAAATTCCTCCGAACAGGTAAACTGCTATATAATGCTCCAACTGAAAAACAATTTTGGGAACCATAAAGACAAATGTTACCGTTTTGTTTATATTAAGAAGTATTTTAAGTATTTCAAAAACTGAATTTTTTACCATTCAGAAACCTCAGTAACAAACAATAATCAGTAACGGTATTGTTTTCAGCAGAAAGTTGCGTCATAAAAAAGGATTGTTAACACTGGAGATGGCACTAGTTTAACTGAGTGGGTCGCATAAAATTTGCTCGCAAGAATAGGAAAGAGCGGGCAGACATTCAATAAAATATCACTAGTGTTCGAAAGCCGTAAAACCTTGTTTACTATAAATATACCATGGTATAATAATATCAGATGTGGAGAATACGGATATAACAAAACGACCACCCTCTCGCCCTCGTCCTTTTTCGATTACTCTCCATCATTATTATACGGTTTCACATACACACATACAAGTTTCCTTTCTGCGGAATTTGTTGTTTTTGCGGCGGCGAAAAAAAAACAGCTCAACAATTCTTTTTTAAAGTTGTGCCGTGCTCTAGATTGGCAAAGCTCGTTCTTTTTGTGCTGAATTGAAACGACGACGACAGCCGAAGAATACAATGCTCTTCCTCCCTTCTATCTTTTCTATTTTCAATTTCATTTGAAATTAAAATCGAATTTGTTGCATGGTTTTTTGTTATATAGATTTTTAAA
Organism: Asbolus verrucosus; assembly: GCA_004193795.1. Classification (NCBI taxonomy): domain Eukaryota; kingdom Metazoa; phylum Arthropoda; class Insecta; order Coleoptera; family Tenebrionidae; genus Asbolus; species Asbolus verrucosus. Next base: position 1,940 of record QDEB01087141.1, read on the forward strand.
CGAGCGTTGCCGCAGGAGATTTATCGTGTTGTTTCGCAACTCGACGACAACGTACCCAAGAAAAAGCTTTTTATTTATTGCTGATTTAACGAACGAGCATTCGCCGAGCTTGCAGAAAAGTTTGACGGCACGTCACGGCCGAAAAAATCTTTATTGTCGTTGTATTTAAAAAAAAATTCAGCGACACAGGGACGGACAATTTTCTACATGTAAAGTCGCGCCATCACGGCAAAAATATATTTCGCAGAACAAAATAAATTAAGTTTAAGACCGAGAGCTCTTGAAAGCAACAGGACTGGTGATTTATATTGCATCAAGCTGTAAGAGAAACGCCGCCTTTGCTCCGACATTACACCAGTAAATGTTATCTTTTGTATCTTAAACGCTTAATCCTTACACATTTGTCCTCGAACCCTTTTTCCTCTACGACAAAAACATTCTTCCCACTTGTGGGTCGGTTTCTGAGACGCGCTGCAGTCCTCGTTGAATCCCCAAGGATAATTAGGAAAAATTGAGTGAAGGTATAAAAAATCATAACGACGAACTTTATTCGATAGTTTGTTATTAGCGAGATTCACGAACAGAACATTTGCCGAGATTCGTTCAAATTGGAAAAGATTTATAACACGAGAACTTCTATTCAATTCATTTCTGTGATTCAGAAACGTTTATTTGTGACTTTCTTCACACTTTATAACTGCCTCTCTAAGGAAACTCTCTTATTGCTTCTTCAAATCGTCTTTTCCTCCGGAAACTCCAAAAGTATTCTCTGGAGCTCGACCTCCTCTTGTTACTTGCACTTTAATCATACGCCCAAAGTGTACTGGAGTCGAACAAGATTTCTGTTGTAACTAAAATCCCATCAATACCAGTTCTATAAGTTCTTGTCGATTGTCGATCATTTCCCGTTACTGTGAGGGTTTTATATCTCTACTCTAACCACTTTCTTGTAATTGTCTATTTTGCATTGACATCCATTCTGCATGTTCCTTTTTTTTCTCTATTCTAATCTTTTCGCATCTATCTATTATATACAGATTAAATCTTTATTCTTCCTATCTCTTGCTTCTTATAATGTAATTTTATTAGGACACCGCGTCCGACGCCGATGTCCCATTGTACTGAATTTTTTTCTTGCGACATCACTTTTATTAATGGTCCACAAGTCTGTCCTGTACATTATTATGCTTCTTACGATAATTTTATGGATTCTTCTTTATATGTCTTATTAGTTTTTAACTCCGTATCTTTTAATTGCTTTGTAGTTCTGCGTTTTGTATTAATCTTATTGTAAATTAGAATACGCTTTTTCGCATCTACCACTGGGTATTCTGTTTTGTTCATATTAATTTATATCGTTGCCATATTATATTTATAATTTGCAGTAATATCTTCATCATTGCCGAAGCTAGTGTATTTCTATTTCTACGCTTCTTTATATGGATGATTTATGTTAATATCCTGTGCAGAATTCATTACATTTATGTTCGATGATTCTTATTTTTGTTCTTGTGTTTTGCTTTCCTTAAAAACTGCATTTTACCGTAGCTCTTAACATTAACTAAGTCTGCTAATTCTTCAGAGATTATGTTCGAACTATTCTCAATTCATTCGACTGATTTTCCACCAAGATCAGGAGATTTTATATTTTTTAAAATCCCAGTTCTTATTTTGGCCTCGTCGGCTGGTATTTTATTAATTTCTTCAACATATCGCCAATTCTTGCTCTCGGGACCCTTTGATCTTTCCATAAATGTTAATGTTTGGTCGTCCTTATGCTGGAAAGATTTACTTGAAGCTTTCGATCTTTGAAAACATTTATTAGAAATTACATTTTAAAAATACCTCAACAATTTTTATTCAAATAAAAAATGATAGAGTACATAAATACATCGAGTGTTTTAAAGAAATGTCATAAAACTTTAAATGTTTAATTGATAAAGTAGGAGACGAATAATGGCGAAAGAAAAAAGTAACATTGCTGAAAAAAAGTATTAAATTCACAGCTAAACTTTTATCTCCTATTTCTATTTTATTCTATTTTTTTTCTGACGATGACAGTAATTCATCTTTTTTTGCTTCCTTTAATTCTTTATATCGTCTCGCCAATTATTCTTTTCTTAGATCATTCTTTTCTAATTACAATTAATATACCACCTTTTATTAATTTCCATATTTACATTTTCAAATTAATTTTTGTTTTTTCTTCGTGTATTGCGCCACATCTAATGGAATTATTATTTGTAGTGTAATACAGTTTTCAATTCCATTGTTCTTTTTGTTGCACTTACTCATCTTTTTCCGTATCTTCCATTATCTGGTATTTCCATTCAGTCTTCTCCAATATATTTCTTTATATTACGTTGTTATATCATATGGTGCGACTCAGTACAGGTTCATTCTAAATTGGCGACGTCAAATGGAACGTATGCCGAAACTCTGGTTTAGACGTCCATTAAGTCTATTAAGATGATACAACTTAAGACTTGACATTTGTTTCTACAGCTGTTCCAAAATGGAAATTCATTGAATTGCACAACAGTACCGCATCAAAATTTTATTTCCTTCTTTTCTAACTCTCATTGCTTTTTGCTCGGATTCAGTTCTTGTTTTATTTTCCATTGCTGTTACTTCATGTTTGTTTATTCAAGGCCAGCGTCCACTTTATATGTTTAGTTTGTAACCTTTCTATTGGCTCAGTTCTATCCCCACAGTTCCACTCCGAAGGAACTATATACTTTTCACTAAGAAAACAAACAATTAAGATTTTCATTTTGAAACCTACCCTCAATTTTTTTCGGATATCCTATCCTTTTTCATTCGTTCGTAAACTTTTAATCAACTACTAGGCTTTTTTTGCTTGTATTTCTTAATTTGTCATCAACATTTTATTTTATAATTTACTTATATCTGTTTATTACATTCTTCATATTTTAGATCTTTAGGGTCTTTAAATTATATTATGTTCTTCTTTTGAAACTCTGTTCATGAAAACAAGTAGTTAGCTTTCCCACACAAACTGAGTGGCAATAAAATTTTATTGTTGTGAGTCGATTATGCTGAAATTTGAGTAAAATGTGTGGCAATAGAATAGTTATACATAAGTGTAATGATTAAATTTGCAATCGAAAAAATCCACTCATACAACTTACAGTCGTTTTTAAAAATATTCTGTATTTAATTAAACTTAGAATTTTATAATTTCGAAATAACCATTCTTAAATTATTTTATTTCATAACTAAAATTCAGTACAAAGTCTGTAAGTAATGTCTAGTTTAACGGTTAGATACTTGGTCACATAACTGATTCGGTGAGGAAAGAAATCATGACCTCCACTAGTATTTTTGTACTACAGTTTTTCTCAGAATTCACAGAAATTTGACAGTTGGCAATATTATTCTTTGCTTTATCAAACAATGAAATGAAATTGTGAAAATTGTGAATATTATCAGAGATTTTAATCAACTATTGCGGTTAAAGTAATTAAGATAGTAAATTGGGGCAATCGTAACATCTCACCGTTTGCTACAGTAATATTAAGTTTATTACACCAAGTGTTTGAGAAATATGTGTTTTAATTTTAACTCGTAATAGAATTCATTAAATTGATTGTGACCAATTTTTCTATCATTTTTTCGAAAAGATCTCGTATTTGGAATTAAAATTAAGAATATATTTACCACAAAATCATTGTCGACTATGTTAATTTAACTGTAATGAACCTAGTACAGAATATCAAAAAACTAAACATTGACATTGAACTTGCTGCACTGTTAGGATGGATAGTGGGTATTTTTTATTAATTATTGCTCAAATTTTACTTAAACATTTTAGTTAGCGGCTTTAAGAATATTAGTGAAACGACAAATAGAAATAACTAACGCTTGCTGTGTGTTGAACTTATAAACAGTAATTGTGGGACCCTCAGAAGTGATGCCTTTTTTAAATCATAACATTTATGACGAAAGTTGAAAAAAGTGCGAATTTTTTTTTTGTTATGATTCGTCAACAAACATGAGAAAAACATCATAAAATCATAAGTTATAAACATAGTCGAAACAAATACGAGCAAATTTTGAACAACTGATTTATCTATCGAAACTCAAAATTAACAATGAAATTAATTAACGCAACATTTGTGAGAATAGTTTTATTCTTTTTTAATGTTTGTGCGTTGGATTAAATTTAACTTACAACAATATACAATCTTTTAGTTTTAAAATTTGGACCTAGCTCTAAATTTGATATTATAGTTATAACTAAGGGAAATAATCTTAAGACAACTCAAAATGAAGGTAACCAAAAATTAAATATTAAAAAGGAGTTAACAAACGAAAAATGATGCCTATTGACCTGTGATGGTCTATATGGGAATGTAGTAATTAATGATAAGACTCCTATAAGTCTAAATAATGTTTTTAGAAAAACGTTACAGGAAGATCATTTTTATTTAATAAATTTTTAAGGACTTAATTTTTTTTAAAAGTAGCTATTTGAATATACAGAACGTCACAGAATGAAAACATTGTCCTCAACAAAATTTCCACCTTCTAGAGCAATCTCCATCATGTTTCTCTATTGGATTTTCGGTTTCCCGAAAACATTTCTAGCTCTATTGGTGACCGCTATGTGTTACGCGTAGATTTTTGCTACCTCTCTATGGGAACGGCCTTCTACTAACCACAACATATTGAAACTCATTGCTTAATTGGCCATATTCATCATGACAATAAAAATTAACTGAAACATTGTGTAATATTGAGGTAATTTTGTAAACCTTAAGTGATTATTTTATTATTACAGTTCTCTATATTTAGTAAAATAAATACATTTGGGGCTGTTTTACTTATTTCTTGACTTAATATAAAACATAAAACTTTATTGTTAACAAATACTGTCCAGATGAATATTTTTCAAAACGCTCATGCGCATTTTTAATTAACAGTTATTGGAGCTTTTTGAACAGTGTTTCCATGGTACTTTCTCTTATTTGTTTTTAACACAGTCAAATGTTGAGCGGTTAATTTACGTTTTTAAAATATTTAAACTTAAAAGTGGCAGGTTCATTGCTTGTAAAAATACAGGAATCCTAACGAAATCAACGAATTAATCGCGAGTTGAATCAGGCCGTTAAAGTCATGTATTTTGCACATAATCTGCGTTTTGGTCGTTTTCGAGGCTTCAGTATATTTCAGTTCGTGTCCCGGGTCTGGTGGAGTCTGCAGGCAGGGCAATAAATTAGCCCCGGTTGGGTCACTTCTCGGACGAAATATCGGATTCGTCCATGCCCCGATGATATTGCCATATCGATAAAAGATAAGAGGTGTTTGGCACAAGTGCCCTAGATGCGCGTCGAAGGGGTGGAAGCCGTGGGTGGTTGGGAATCGCGCTAGGAAGGCTCTCGTGTTGACATGGTTCCAGCGGCACTAGTCACAATCTATCGCCCACGTCTCCCGGCACCGGCCCTGCCGTCGGCGTCGCGGCGTCGCCCTGTCTGAGACGTGGGTGCCCCATTCGTTACCCCGAAGTTCATCGTTATTCTCTGTTGCAGACAAAGGCGCACCTGGACGTGCTGGCCGACGCGCTTCTGCGGTGGGCGCGCGGACGTTAACCCCCCATGCCTCCGGGCGGTCGGATGGACGCCCGCAAGTCAGGTCCGCGCGTCCCTCGGACCGCCCCCCCTCCGCCCACCGATTAGCGTATACTTCTGAGAGTAATAAGACTTCGAAGCAGCAGCCGAGGACAGCACACCAGTCGGATGGACGGACGGACGGACACTTGGGACTTTGCTCATCAACCGGTTCGAAAGTGGTCTGTGTGTGTGGGTCCCGTCAAGCTGCAGCTCGCTGTGTAGTAATCATTCCCAAATAGTGCATTCCACTAGAGCGACAGGAGCCTCTCCAACTCAACCTCCCTCGATCGTCTGAAGAAGGCCTTAGCTACTTTTATTCCTTCTATTACGCCCCATTTTCTTGCAGAATCAGACCAGTAGTTGGTGCTCTGTAGCGTTGGTTCTTTTCCGAAAAATGACGCGCCACCAAGTCACAGAGGAGATTGCCATCCTTTGCCGCTTGGCTGGGCGTCGAACGTCAATCAAATTGTTTAGAAATAAATGAATACGTTAAAGCCTGTTTGTTACAAATTTATCACTGTTAATATTGTTAATATTCTAAAAAAAATATGAAAGAGACTTATATTTTAACCAGTCTCGACTCGTTAAATTGTTTGGAATGAGTTCTGAAAGCACTCAGGAAGCCCTAAAACACTCAACGCCAGCCACTGTATGCACTTATAAATCATGAAAAATTCACAAAAAAAAAGTACTTAGATGTAGTTTATTATACTAAGTGTGGCATTGTACAACTATTTATTAAGGAAAATCATGCTTTCGATGTAAGATATTTATGATTATGCACTTAGAAGAGTTGGCTGATGTTTAGAGGTTTTAATTGTAAAAAAAGGGCACTGGAGAACATTCTGTATGAAAAACACGGAGGCTGGGCCGTTGTTTGGAATCCAATCACTACACTGGAAATAAGAATGCGAAAAACGGAAACGGAAGTGAATATGTCAGTTAATGGTATCGGGCGATGATTCCGATCATCCTGAGCCACCGAAATCCATCAATTGACATTTAAGAAACGGAGTAGTCGACGACCTCCCAACAACGGTTTTAACGTTTTTCTTCCAGAATGTGCAAGATTTCCATTGGAAACAAAAGAGGGATGTTTTTCAACACAAGTCTGAACAATACATTAGGTTAAGCTTAATTGAAGGAGACTTTGTTATTAATTAATGAATAATAATAATGAATAAAAAAAAAAAACGCGTCAAGCTTATGAAGTACAACACTCGTCGATAAAGCGATTTATTTTTGTACTTATTGCTGTGGTCTAAGCAAGGTCGGAAAAATATCCTTCTTGTGCGTGCACGAGTCGAGACAATCGAGATGGCCAATTAGATTCCGTTGTTTCTTTTGGTCCGGATTAAATTTTTTGTTCGAGACTCGACATGAACGAAGCATCGGCCTACGAACCTAGCTTGTAGCTAAAATACGTAGCGACTTTGGTAGTTGCAAGTGTTTACAACAGTCTCCGGTGTGGAATCGATCCTGGAACTGAAAACAACGGTTCGTGAGTCAATAACCTCCGTAATTCGGAATCCATCCCTATTAATCAAAAGGGGCCGGAATGCGCGGCACCGCTGTCAAAACACTTGCAGTTACGCAAATATTTAACCAAACAGGGAAAAATCAGACCCTCGAAAAATTATTTTTCCACACACACATATATACGCAAAAAATGATTAGGTTTTAGTTGTTTCTCAGGGTCAAAAGGCATAATGTTCCATTCCTTACCCTAGCAATCGTTCCTAATTAACCCAAAACTCTGAAAACTCTAGACATTAAGAATTGCACTGCTGCACAAGAGCACTCAAATGCACCAATTTTTTCCTGTGTCGTTGATTTTTTCGGTTTTTTCGGATCTGTTCAAAGTGCACGATTTTACAGCGCTGAAGTGATGTGAAGTAACGGCAAAGCCGAGTTTTTTAATGTGATATATTCCTGCCACTGAAACTTTACAGTGTTTTCTCCTAATGTTTAACTGTGTGTGACTTTTTATCATATTTATACATCGGCAGACTCCTTAAATTTAACCTAAAAACGTCATCCACGAGCTCAGCAGCGCTTACAACAAAAACACGATGCAGCACATATGACACATATGCGTTGCATACCGTAATTATGTCACAGATAAGTTTATTTGTGCCGTTCAGGGGGGAGCTGTTTTATTCTAGTCAATTTCTAGTCTGTAAAAGAAAACCAAAGTAATAAGACAAATATATCAAGTGTAACTTGCAATAATCTTTTTATATTTATTAATATTAATATAAAATTTGAAAGTTACTTTTTGAAATCCGTCACAGAAAGAGACACAATCACATTTTCGAAAGCATGCGAGATCAGTAAAAATCGATTTGAAACGTAATTTTTGAATGTTATATCCGCCAGGTGAAAGCATCCTTTTGAAATTTTTTTGTCCAAGTTCCTGTATTGTAGACTAAGTTGTTCAACCGTTTATTTTTGTACAAAGATTAGTGCTAAGTTAGGGAAAGTTTCAAAAATGCTTTCGGACACCCATGGGTTAATGTGACATTTAAGGAGTCCCGACAGGCACCTGCACATAAATTATAATATAAAAAAGTAATAAAAATATATTCTATAAATATGAAGATATTTATTTTTTACGTGTTTAGTTTTGAACTAGTAGTAACTGTTCATATGAATGTTTATAATAACAAAAAAATCTGCACTGATCTCTCTAAATTTTGGTACATGTGTTCTATTAATAGATGTCACCATGCACTGAACGCACAACCGGCGGGGGAAGCCCACATGACGTCACGTCCTCTGCGTTTGTCCCGCCTCCTCCGCACTTAGTTTAGTGAAAATTGTCGCAACCATCATCCCGGCTCCCATCCCTCAGTCCCTTCACCGATGACCCGACCTCAGCCAGACCTGTCGCCGACGACATCCAGGTGCAATAGTTGAATCTGACGGCCTAAATATTTTTATAAAAAAAAATTAAATAGATTTTTTGACTGATCCTTTCGCGCCTGTCACACTCTCTCCGAAGACGCCGGGTCGTCTCGCGTAGACGCACGCCACTGGGCTGGACCTCGCCGGCGACTCGTCTGATCTACCGCTAACCTATTAATGTGTAAATGAGTATATTTTACTATTAGCCTATTTAAAGACAGTATGATGTACAATATTATACGATACGATGTACTATACTAGATATCGGAGGTGCGCTATTATAAAAAAACGGTTAAGAGTGTCCAAGCGACATCTATAAGAGTATGGGGTAACTATCTATCCTGATATATTATTATAACAGTAAATAATTATAAATGTACAATAAATGCCTCAGCCAATAAAATGGTCTTAAAATTGTCGATTGTGCGTTTTTTCTTTCAGCATCCGTCCCTGCAACGAACAGATGTTTACAAGCGTTCTCCAATTCCACTCTTATTCAGTTTTCAGCCTCCACTTTCACAAAACAAACAACGAAAACAGAGGGCTGTTTTCGATTTGACGCGCTGTTTTATATTCTCCAGTTGGATAAACATGTGATGAAAACATTGAAGGTGAAATACAAAAGCAAGGGATTCCAACGAAAGTCTTCTGCCGATAACGGACGTGGCAGTGACCACTGTGTGAAAAATTGAAAGTGTAAATATCACGTATCAGCAGAAATAACTAAACAATTTGTGAATGGAAACGAAAGAAGACGAATGAAGTAAATGAAACTTTGAGACATCTATTGGAGGGAGGCGCAACATAAAACGAGATACGGAACTAGAAGTATAGGGAAATCTATAACATTAAAGCGCCAGTATTGAGCATAATGCTTCTCTTCATAAAAAGAAAATATATCATTAACATTTAAAATTTAAAATTTAAAAAATAAATACTGAAGCGCATATCACGATTCTAACATAACCTATTTTTCTGTTAATTAATTAAAGTTTCTTCATTCTCTTTTTCATGTTTGTTACACTTTCATTCTATTTTACAGTTATTTTAATTTATCTTATTTGTTTTAATTTCGTGAAATATATAAATATTGGGGAGGTATTTTACAATGCATCTATTTATTTCAATTTAACCTGCCACCCATATTAATTAAATTTTCTGAAGTCAAAAAAAAACGACCTTATTTTATTTCTTTTTGACTAGTAGTAGATTTTTGAGTAGATTTCTAAAAACTCGACACAGCATATATACTGTGTTCTGAAAAAACGGAACATAGAGAATTAACTAAACTCAACGAGATATAAAAATGTTTTAAAATTCGCCTAAAAAAGAACAAAGACAAACAAGAAATAATCAATAATGAGTGGTACCACCACGATTTCTTATACACTCAGCAACACCTCGAGGCATGATGGAAATTAGGTTATCAGTATCTGTCTGGGGTATTTCATCCTAGACTTCCTGAATTCGACGTCGGAGTTCCATCAAATTGACAGGTGGGCGCTGCAATATACCCATCTTATGATATCTCATACATGTTCTGTAAGAGACAGATCTAGAGAACTAGAAGACGATTTACATTTAAACTTTGCTCAGAAAAAACTAGAAGACTTTCATTTGATATCGCATTTCAAACCATAACTCTGACGTTCACCACGTCGACGTCTCACTCTTTTGCACTCATCACTGGCCCACAAACTCGTCGTCACTGAAGACAGTAAGATATGGACCCACTACTAAACTTCACTCAGCACTAAATCTTGCAGCTAGATGATGTGGAGTGAGTGGTAGGCACAGATGGGGACGGTATGATCTGATGACAAAATATCTTATTCTTCAGACAGTTGACATAGAAACTCTTCGTCAATGTACTGCCGACCGGTCGCTTCCAATTGCTCACGAAGTTGAAAATTAGTCCCTTGGAGCAGAAAGACGAAGAGTTCGATATTCATTCTTTGTAGTGCTTCTAAGATGCCCTAATCCAGGTCTACGCCTATTTTCCCTACTTTGAGGCCATCTGGACCAGTAACGAAGAATGTCCAAAAAACTACGACACACTCGTTAAGAAACATCCCAAACCGAAAGACCCATTTCTTACAAACCAATTATGTGACCTTTGTCAAAGTCATTTAACTGCTGAAAATTCACGGCATCGAATTGTAAGCATTTTTTTTTAATTTTAGAATAATGGTCAGTGCCCACTATCATCTTTAAACTGTTACAGTAAAAGGAAAACAGTACTTCGTAACAATAAGAACAAGAAAAAAAAACATCTGAATAAAAACCAAGACATCTGAATTTTTGATTATTAATTCTCAATTAATTCTGATAATGTTACTAAAATTGTTTAATAAAAACTTGGTGTTCCGCTTTTTTTAAGAACGCAATATATACTGTGACCTTTGAAAAAAAAAGTCTTTGACTTATTTCCTGCATTCCATTTCATTATATCTACATAAGTGTTCATAGAAAATTTAAGTTACAGTACCTAGTATTTAAAACAGTTTAATTCTTGTTATTTATAATTTCTTGTACTTTATTATTATTACTTTGTAAAAACTGAACACCTTTTCTTTAAATTACATTAAATATCCACCCAAACTAATAAAGTTTAACTGTTTTTTCACAGAAATAAAAGAAACTGAATAATTAAAGACTTTTGGTTGTTGGTCGATTTAATTAATGCCATGCTAAGTTTTAAACGCTAAAATACCACAAACTTCAAATAAATACTTTAACAGCAAAGAGGATGAAGGAACAAAGTTTTTAAAATAGACTGTTAAAACAATCTAAGTATTTACAATTTTTGTTTGTACATTTGCAAACAGTGGAGGCCATCAGAAGTATAAACTGTGACACGTAGTTTAGATCTTTAAATTTTTATTGTTACTGTTTTAAATTTAAAATAAAATATATATAGCGAAAAAAAACACATGAGAAAAGGAGTGAAAAAATATCGAATACTTAAAATTGATATGAAAAGACAAATATCGACATATATAAATACAAAAAAAGAAAGTACAAAAATAAAACAGAACATCTAAACTTAATATGTAATGTATAAAGTTAAATTCTTTAGCGAAAGAAATAATGAATTAACAAAATACACAAATACAAAAAAAATTATACATTTACTTTAAGTACTGGTAGGAGGTGTAACAGTATGAATAAAAAGGAATAAACAAAAAAAATTTTAAAAATTATAATATATATTATAACGATGGATATTAAACATGGATAACTTAACACAGCAATCAACTGAATATTAAAAGATCTTTTTCTCACTCTTTAAAAACTCTGTGAAAACAACTGAAATTCAAGAAAATAAAATGTGACAGAAGAAAGTGTAAATTATGATTGGAAAAACTACTTTAAAATCACCAACCACAAATAAGTCGATTACTGAAACATCACCGAGAATTTATAGTTCAAGTTTAAAGAGCATATAAAAACTTAAAGTTTGCATTGTGGTAAAGTGCAAAGTTTGAGAATGTATTTTATTTTATGTTTTTATAAATGCGCAAATTGCCCACAAAAAACGACATTAAACTATACAATTTTTATTACTAAAGTGTATGTACAAAAACAAAATACCAAAAAAGAAGAAATAAAAAAAATATAATTATCTTTAAATAAATGACACTAAACTTCAAGTGGAGAGAATTTTTTTATTCTTGATAACGAACTTTGATTTCTTCTCCACGATTCTTTTCCGTTTCCTCAACGGCCTCCCGCTAACTCTCTCATTATTCTCTTCCACATCTTCGTTTTGACTAGAATTCGTTTGTCTTTCTTCATCGGTTTGGCTAGACATATCTCTACATTTCTCTTCTTTATTTTTATTTAACAAACTACTTGGAACTGGTAGAGGAATGGGTATAGGAATAGGTATAGGCAAAGGTAAAATGATGGGATATGGCACTAGAACAGTCGGAGGTGGCACCAAACTATCCAAAAACCTCCTATGATTCATCGCTTCACCGGTTTGCTCAAGCTGAGGTGCTGTTTTTTTGGCCCCTTCATCCCCAAGCCTACCACCCTCAAAATCAGTGGGTGTATGCCTCACCCTCAAATCCTGAGGCATTTCCGAAATAAACGTCTTCGTGCTAGTACAACTAGGCAGATTAATACACTTCTTTTTGCTCTTCTTCTGCATCTTGCTCCTTTGTCTTTTGCCTTCGGGCTCCTGCTGAGGCATCGACATCAATTTGGAAGGGTGTGCCACAGTGATCAACGGCAATGGTGACGTTTGCTGGGGCTCTGCCAACTTCGGTGAAGAAGACGGTGATGGTGTCTGCACGTCTGGTGACTTGCATTTGTTCATCCACAAATCTGGAGTGATGAGGGTCCCGCTAGAAGATTCCTCTCCGTGAAGGTGGGGATGGACTTCCAGATGAGCGCGAGTTTCCCGCCAGAAAATGTGCATCTTGTACTGGTTCAAGCATTTATCTGAGCAAAACTGGAGTTGCGAAGTGCCGTCCTGAAAAGCGGGCATTTTGACAAATGTTCAAAGAGTGTTGGAACATTACCTGCGAGTCGACGTAAGAAACGGTATGTCTAACATGGCGGCACCAGTCGCAAGTCTTGTTCTTTTTGAAGTTGGCTCTTCTCGACTGGGAGAAACACAGTTCAGAACAGAAAGTTGCAGCTGCTGACGACAAGGCGGTGTTTTCGTCCACGGCTTTGCCACACCAACCACATCCCTCTGGAAATTATGATTATTGTTATTATTACAATAAAAGGTACGTTCAATACGTAAATAAAAACAGAAAAGGATAATGTACATATTTAAAATTACGAACTAGAGATTAAACACATATTGTTAAAAACAAGAATTACAAGAAATTTTAAAAGTTGAAATTCTTCGAGTCACTGCACAAACAAATAAAAGGATCTATCTAATGAACCTACTGAAATATTGCACATTTAGCGAAAAAGAGAATTTTTGAATATTTGTTTTGGTGTGTCATTGGTCTATAATTCTCAACTCACGACGATCGTTTTTCTTAAATGTAGGGATAATTTTAGAAGTTTTCAAAGCGTCTGAATATGATATAAGATCAAAGCACAACTTGACATTTTTGATGAATAAATTACCTTGTGAATAACCTTTACATAACAAATAACTTTGAAGAAAAGACGAATAAAAATCAGTCAAGAATTAGAAGATGAAATTAACAAAACCATCTTTCTTTATTCTTTTATTTATCGTAATCTTCCAATCTTTTGTTTGTTGATTTTTTGTTCTGATTATTATGTTTGTAATTCGGAATAAGGAAAATCAAAAAAATCATCTGTTGATAATTCTCAACTCAGAACAGAAACAAATGGAAACGGTACAGGTGTGGAAATGTGACGGAAAAAAACAAATTCTGAGAAAAAGAAGAACGCAAACATACATTACATGTTATGGTCGCTACGCACGTGGCCAAAGATCAAATGGATGATTCCCATAACTCAAAGTTGGCGTAAACCTCCGAGGTGAAGGCATCATCAGCCACGCGCGGGCTAATATTACGCGTCTAGAAATAACCGCTCAGATTATCTTACAACGATTTGCCCAAAAGACGCGCCCTGGTGGACCGGACGCAGGCATCACATCAAAAACTTCACCATCGAACAATGATTTTTGATTAATCATGGGAGTTTTTGTTTATGGGTGCGGAACAATGCCTTCGAAACAACAAAATAAGGGCAGCTTCACGTTTCCGAGAACTCCACCCCTAGCAGCAAAGTCCAATAGAAGCGTGTCATCAATCAGGTGTTAATTGTGTACGTTTAAGCGTGAAGAAGGTTCGAAATATTTTGATTGGTAATCGAATTCCACGAATAGCACACATGCTGAACGTATTTCAGCGAAATTATCGATAAAACTTGCTTCAAAAAAGGGCTAATTTGTGACGGGAACTGTACAAGAATGTACGCCGCCCCTGTCTGAATACATGTTGATTATGTAACACAGGGGGGATTAATGAAATTATTTCAACACCAACACGATATTTAGAAAGTTCATTCAAATAATAAATGATTCCACAATAAAATACATTTTATCAACATTCAAAGTTCGTTGTATTTTTCCTCTCTTAAATGAAAAACAAAGAAAATCTCCTTCCTTTAAACAAAAAGAACAATTATAAAAGTAAAGTGAAAACAAAAGAAATACAGAAAATCGTAAAAACGAATATTTCGGTACAATATAAAAAACGTGAAAATAAACCAAATGTCGAGAATTCAGATTGCTGTTTTCTTTTTTAAATTAAAAAGAACTGTTTTTTGAAATTTCTAACATTTTTCAGAAAATCGATATTAAACTACATTAAACAGCTTTGTAATATCCTTCAAAAAAATTAAACTTTTTCATCGCCTTAAATTTTGCCTTGGTGGTTTTGCAAAATTTCCTAAAAATCAAACAAATCCAAATTTAACATCTCTTTTTCTGTTATTCTTTTCCTCAGAAAATGTTCGTTGTCTTCAGTTTAAATATAATAGTGTCGTTTTAAATTATATATTTTACTACGTCGCAGTTTTTTTGAATTTGCTTCCGGTATTCCCTAGAAAATACAAACCGTAAAAATACAAATATAAACCGAAATACAAAATATACAAAATACAAAATATAAACCATCATTTTTATGAACTTTTATAACATCAACTTGGCCGTTTCATTTCAGTGATTATTTTACTTCAAAATTTATTTTTTTGTGAAACTTTTGGTTCAGCTTTGCTTTCTTTAATTATCTTGATCCGTAAAAACATTTTTTTGATGCTTCCTCCAAAGACGATTTTTTTTTTGTCTAATCTTCAACATATCAAGAAAAGAGTTTACCGGCTGATTATTGGATCCCGTAGCGATATCAACGCAAAAATCAAAATTTTCCAACCTTATTATTTATATCAAACATTATACGCTTTTCGAATAGGGAATTATAACCTCTTCTTCCAATATCTCCTGTGCATAATCAAAAATCCCTTAAACATAATGAAATTAAAGAATGAACAATGAACATAAAAAAGCAAACGGAAACTATTTTAGAAACAGAAATATGAAATAAGATATAAAGAAAGAATGGAATATTAATTTTAGACATACTGATATCAAATATTTCTATAATGCTATTAATGAATGA
>QDEB01087195.1:0-14482 GCA_004193795.1 Asbolus verrucosus
TATATATATATATATATAAACATTGAACACCGAAAAAAGTTGGATATACTTGATTTTTTGTGGCTAGTACCTGATGCCTACTTTCTGATACATTCTTTTTTCTTTTTTTTTTTTGAGACTATTTGTATTGTAAAAACCTTTTAAAAATAAACAATATTGTTTGGATTAAAATGATTTCGGTGACAAATTCCGATCAATGGAACCACCAAAATTACCTAAATACATAGTTTTATAATGCTCCAATTTTTTGTTATTATTTTTTTTTAATTTAAGCAAAAATTTACATCAACGTGATCTTGTCAAAGAATCAGGACTATAGTAATAAAGAATGACTTATTTTTTATGATTAAAGAAAAAACGATCCATTGAATCCATTGCAAAGATACAAAATATGTAAATAGTGCGCGCTGGGTTGATACCACAGGCAGAAACAATACAATACTGCTATTACAAATTGTCGTCACATATACATTTGGTATTTAAGATATCACTATATAGTGTAGTTCTCCATACACTTTAACATTTTTTTATACATAACATGAACTATTTAAAACATAACTAAATAATGTATTATGGATATTTTTTGTAAAAATGTAAATATTTCATAGAAACAAACAAATGAACCAAAGTAAGGAAGACAACTTGAGAATGAGGAAGAAAGGACAAATTATTGAAGTAAAAGTAAATAGCTTCACACCTCAGACCTCAAACAGAATAAGCAGTAAAACTAGGATAGAATATACCAATACTATTGTAGTTTATATGTATATAAATTGAGAGCATCTAGATTATGAAATAAGTNNAATGAGAGAAAAAAATTTTAGAGAAAAAAAGAAAGAATATCAAAGAAAAATAACAGAAGATGAAGACCGTTAAGAGTATCACTTGAGATACAATTAATTATTCTTGGAAACTAAAATGTGAAGAATACAATTTTTGACTATAGAAAACGGGAAATAAATTGCTTTCAATCGGTAGATGGTGATTGTATTAGGTTACGCTTGTAAATATTTATAAAGAATTTTATCTTATTGTCGCTGATGGAACTGTAATAGGTTTCTCAACCCTTGATAATTTCCTGTGTCAAATTAAATTCTACCGTGGAAAGATTATGAATGCTGCCAACTTTGTTACTGAAATGCGTTGAATGTTGTACGAGGTCATAACGCCTTTTATCGATTTCGAAATATTTTATGCTTCTCATAAATCGTATGCCGTTACAACTTCAACCCATAATTGGGTTCGCCACTTAATTTCCGTTGTTCATTTACGCCTCTCGATCAGTTAGCTTATCTTAATAGGAATAAAGAATGAAGCATTCCCTCGGCCCAAATTCAATTTTTCCATGAGGATTCTGTTGTTACAGGTGATCCTGGAGTTCCGGTGAGGGGGGAGCCCGGCCATGCGCCTCGGCCTGGCTTCTCTGCTGGTCGCGCTATTATTATTTTCTCCCTCCCAACCGGCCTCATCCACATCTTCACCCTCATCAACCTTGGAGGACGATGCAAATGCACGATTCCTGGCCTTGCACGCCCCTTCCTCCAGCACGACCAGCACCAAATTATATCCCATTATATCTTTCAAAGCCGACACGTCATCCTCAAATGAGGATATCCAGCACAATGATTTGGACGTGGGACATCGACTCTTCGACGAAGACGACGAGAAATACACGCCGGAGTACGTTACAACTTACTCGGCCGATCAGAAGAAACGAAAGCTCGCCAGCGGGAACCTCAAAAAAAGCGAGCCTCTGCACAAAAAGAAAGAAATTGTTGTTGGCTATCTCACGGCGGCCACAGGCGATCTCAGGGACAGACAAGGACTGGCCGTATCGGGAGCCTTCACTATGGCTTTGAATGAGGTAAGACAAGCACTGAAAGCCCGACATACTCGACAACTGAGCATAAAAAACACCGAATTGTACATTATGAATTGTGCATCGAAGAGTAAAATTAAATTCCTCCGGACTGGGATAGTGATTTATTTAACATTAAGCCAGCTTTTGTCGTTTGAAATTGTTCAAATCACATTCAATTTGCCGGGTCTCTACGTTAGCCCTTTAATTCCACGGAAATAGAAATTTCAATTTTTGATGTTATCCTGTGATTGATGATTTAATTTATTGAACGAGAACTTTATGGAGCTTTCTAATAAAAACGCCTTAACCTCTTGTAAAAATGTTAAAAAACGACTTGTAAACATGTTCAATATTTTATTCTGCAAGCTCAGTCGTCGACAGCAGGCGGATACCCTAATTCAGTTCAACCAATAAATATCAGGGGCACTTCCTACGTGGACGTCTTTCAAACGATCACTACATAAACGAGCTGGTCCTTATAACCGTAGAGAAGCTCGATTCTTATTCAACTACACATCTTTAATTCGAATTAATTAATTCTTCCAAGAAGTTCCATTTCTTTGCTTTCACTTTTATTTTCTCTTAATGGTTTTTACAACCAGCCACGCATCAAAGCGGGAGATAAAAAGTTATTAAAAAGTGATGAGCCATTGTTTTATTATTAATTTCGTGTATAGCAACAACAATCAGCCACAAACAGATCAATAACGGCTTCATGTGCAGTTTGATAAAACTGTCTGTCGAAACCATTCTTCCTTTACTTTTAAAAAATAATTCCACAGTTGCTACTGATTGACAGTATAAAAAAACTCTACGGCTCGTTCAATGGTTTTATAATTGACGTCATTCAGTAAATTTCTCGTTAATAACATTAAAAATGTACGTAACGATATCACTACTCCCCCTCGTAATTTATTAACCAATAAATCTGTTCGAATCCGCTGATTTGATTAGAGCTAAATTATCCGTATTCCAAGTTAACGAACTATAATAAAGGAAAATAGAGATAATTTTTCGTAACATAATTTTCTGGTTGAAAGCATTTGAAATTATTTATATTTCCTTTAATTATGATTACTTATTGAAATATTAATGTAAAACAACAATATTGATCAAAATTCAAGTAATTATATTAATTTGATCATCTTACATAAAATCACATGCTCGAAGCTCGAAGTGGGTGTAATAGATTACACAAAAAGACCAGTCAAGATATTTTCAAGAATTTTTCATTTATTGTAGCAAGAAAACTTAGAAAGGAGTTGTAGAATGTTTGATTCATAGGCGCTAAAATTTTCAGTTTTTTATTTTCTATATGTCGGACTTGAAGGAATTGCAAATATGCACAGCCATCATTACATCTCATGCTGTGAAAGTATCTTAACACAAAACATATTTTAATTATTATATCCTGATTTTCTAGATGTTACGTTTTCCTCGCTTCCAGCAACAGCTGCAATTTATTTAGTTTATTTGATGGAGTTCTGATCACATCCTAAACACACAAAAGACTAATGAAACACAAATGGGTTAAAATGTAATCTGTAACGTAAATATTTCATTTTAGGTTAATCAAGACCCAAATATCCTCCCCAACGTAACTTTAGTAATGCGATGGAACGACACCAAGGGAGACACAGTCATGGCAACAAGAGCTATGACGGACATGATTTGCGAGGGAGTTTCTGCATTTTTTGGCCCAGAAGGTACTTGTCATGTAGAAGCTATAGTCGCCCAGTCAAGAAATATTCCTATGATAAGTTATGTGAGTATTTCATAAAATCCAGTTATTAAAATTGTGTGATTTTCTTAAATGTACTCAGAAATGTTCAGATTACAAAGCTTCGCAAGTACCAACCTTCGCCCGGACTGAACCACCGGATACGCAAGTAAGTCCTATTTTTCTTTTTGATGTAATAATTGGTTCATAATTAAATTTGCTTACCAGTCACATGCTTTCTATAAAATCGGAAATTAACACCCTTCGACTATTTGTATTGGCCAAATATTTGTTTTTGCACTTACCAGACTCGCCTAATTCAGACAATCACCAAAATAGCTCTCGTCAAAAATTTTATTATTGCGTAATGGGGCTCACGGACATCGACTCGCAGATAATTGATGGCATTACTACTCAATGAAATGCCTTAAAACTTTTACTTTCTCTCGTTCTTAAATGAATTACGTCGACATTATCATGCACTAGTGAACCTCTTTAGGTACAAAATATTTCAATCATTGTCCCAAAACTGCTATTACGCATACATTTACATAATGTAGCAGATTTTTCGTAAAATAATAATACCAAGCGATAGAAATAAATTGAAGCTAGAAATAAAAAATATATATTTCAGGTAACAAAGTCGGTGGTATCCCTTTTAGACTACTACAGATGGTACAAATTTACCATAGTTTATGAAGACGCGTGGTATACCGTGGCACAGTCTCTAGTTCAAGAAGCCGGAAAGAAGAACATGACCATCAACGACATAAGAAGTGCTGAAGACTATTACAAATGTTGTGAAAAAGATTTGAGTTGTTGCGCAAGCGGATACTGGTACCAGTTCATTCAAGAAACCAAAAACAGAACTAGAAGTAAGTTGCAACTACAATTTAACACCATAAATTTACTAAAAATTAAATCTTGTGGTATGATTACAGTCTACGTTTTTTTGGGAAGTCTCAAGTCTTTGCTGGACCTTATGATGCACATGCAAACGTCCCAACTATTTGAACATGGTGAATACATAGTAATCTATGTAGACACCGACACCTATTCAGAAAGGGAGGCACACAAATATATTTGGAGTAAGTTCCAGTGACAACATAGTGACGACAAAAGATTTTGAAGACAATTTTCAGAACCGGCTGTATTTGACAAATTTAATACATGTGAAGGTAGCGACTTCCGTGGTTTGCTTAAACGAGGTAAATCTTTGTTTGTTGTTGTGCCAACTGCACCAACAGAAAATTATGAGAAGTTTACCGAACAAGTTAGATTATACAATTCCAAAGAACCATTCTATTTTGAAACGTCAGTTTTCCTGAAGTCGTTCGAAACGGTACTTAATTAATAAAAAATCTCATGAATATAAAAAGCAGTGTATTTTTTCAGTATGTATCCATTTATGCGGCATATCTTTACGATTCTTTCAAACTTTATGCGAGTGCTCTTCATAACTTGCTGACCGAGCAGCCAGTCTTAAACGATTCCATCATTGACGAAATTGCCAAAAACGGGACCAGAATCGTTGAGGCCATCATTAAAATGAAAACATACAGGAGTGAGTTGCTGAATTTTTAATTGCCCTCGATTACTGTGCAACATTCCAGGTATTACTGGCGCAACAATGAAATTGGATCAGAATGGTGATTCCGAGGGAAATTTTTCAGTGTTGGCATTTCAAAGAGTCAGTGGTGATCAACATGTTCATGGAAATTTTTCCTGCCCGTATCAAATGAGACCCGTAGGCCAGTTCTTCCAGCAATCGGACGCTTTTCCAGTGAGTGAGTTTGCAGAGATTTTAATAATTTTCAGTCGATTGTCCGACTGCAAAAAAATTATTCTAACATCGATTTATCTCTGCCTTAAGGAATACAAGATATACGCAAACGCTCAAATAGAATGGCCGGGCAATGACAAACCAAATGATGAACCTAGTTGCGGCTTCAATAACGAATTATGTCCTAAACCGAATACCCACCTGAACAGCATTATTGCGGCAGGAGTATTGGCAATCCTGCTGTTCTGTGCAGGTGTGATAACTATGAGC
Source organism: Asbolus verrucosus (assembly GCA_004193795.1). Lineage (NCBI taxonomy): Eukaryota > Metazoa > Arthropoda > Insecta > Coleoptera > Tenebrionidae > Asbolus > Asbolus verrucosus. The sequence continues at coordinate 5,635 of QDEB01087195.1, forward strand.
ATTTATCGGAAATGGAAGATCGAGCAGGAAATCGAAGGTTTACTGTGGAAAATCGACCGTAACGAGATCCACAGCTATTTTGAACGAGATATAGTTTCTAGTCCTAGTCGAGTAAGTTTTCTGTACACAACACATCCCAAAACTAATTATTTCTTGATTATCAGCTTAGTTTAATTAGTGCAAGCGTGACTTCATACGAGTCCAGGGGTGGCTTGCAAGTTTTCGCGGCGACAGCTCAATATAGAGGCGTTGTTGTGCGCATAAAGGAGTTGACCTTCTCACGTAAGAAGGATATTTCCAGAGATGTGATGAAGGAGATGAGGTTATTGAGAGAATTACGTCACGATAACATCAACTCTTTCATCGGTGCTTGTGTGGAGCCCACATCTTTACTACTAGTCACTGATTATTGTGCCAAAGGAAGCCTATATGTAAGTCTTATTCATAAAACCGCGGTTCATCCCCTACACGTAGGTTCCATTCTAGGATATTATAGAAAATGAAGATATTAAATTGGACAAGATGTTCGTTGCCTCATTAGTTCATGATCTCATTAAGGTAAGATATCTTCTTTTTGCTGACATTTTCAACAAGTTCAAAAGTTATGCGTAACATATTCGACTTCACAAATTATATTCGCAGGGCATGCTTTATATACATAATTCAATGCTGATATGTCACGGTAATTTAAAATCATCCAACTGCGTGGTAACTAGTCGATGGGTCCTTCAAGTGACTGACTTCGGTTTGGCGGAAATGCGACATTGCGCTGAAAGCGACAGCATCGGCGAACACCAGTATTACAGAAGTAGTAAAATGCCCATCACTCGCTTAAATTTTTACTATATTTTTTTTACAATTTTAAGGCTTATTTTGGAAAGCACCGGAAATATTGAGGAATCCTAATGCTTATTGTCGAGGCACTCAAAAAGGAGATGTGTACGCGTTTGCCATAATTCTGTACGAAATTTTAGGAAGAAAAGGGCCGTTTGGTACCACAGGTTATGAACCAAAAGGTAACCTCAGAAATAACTTGAAGTTTAAAAAGGACAGCTATTTTCTTTTCACAGACATTATAGATTTGGTAAAACGTGTACCCTTCGACGGCGATGAATGTTTTAGACCTGACGTTGATCTTTTAATCGACTGTGAAATCGGCTGTGATGATTATGTTATACAATGCATGAAAGATTGCTGGACTGAAAATCCTGAATCCAGGCCGGACTTTGCGACTATAAGAAGTAGATTGAAACGAATGAAAGATGGAAAGTAATGATTATCAATCAAATAAAAAAAATATCTACTTCATTCAAAAAATATTTTCAGGAGTAAAAATATCATGGATCAAATGATGGATATGATGGTAACGTACGCCAACAATTTAGAAGAAATAGTAACGGAAAGGACAAGGTTATTGTATGAAGAGAAGATGAAAACGGAAGATTTGCTTCATAGGATGTTGCCTAAGCCGGTAGCTGAACGACTAACCATGGGTTATGGTGTGGAACCGGAATCCTTCGACTTGGTCACGATATATTTCAGCGATATCGTCGGTTTTACCGCAATGTCTGCTGAAAGCACACCGTTGCAAGTAGTTAATTTCTTAAATGATCTCTATACAGTATTTGACAGGATCATCAAAGGTTACGACGTTTACAAAGTGGAAACCATTGGTGATGCTTACATGGTGGTAAGTAAACAATTTCCTCGCTTCAAAAACAAGTTTGTCTACACTTTTCTCGCATAGGTTTCGGGTCTGCCTTTGCGAAATAATGACAGGCACGCTGGAGAAATTGCTTCAATGGCCTTGGACTTACTTTCCGCGGTAAAGAATCATTCCATATCACATCGACCCAAAGAAGTCCTTAAACTCAGAATCGGAATTCACACAGGTAGTATTTTTTCCACGAGTAATGATTCTTAACGAACATTTTATTTCCAGGACCGGTTGTGGCGGGAGTTGTAGGTTTGACCATGCCTCGCTACTGTCTTTTCGGCGACACCGTCAACACTGCGTCACGCATGGAAAGTAACGGAGAACCCCTCAAAATACATATCAGTTTACAGTGTAAAGAAGCCCTTGATAAACTGGGTGGTTACATTATTGAAGATCGCGGCCTTGTGAACATGAAGGGTAAAGGAGAAGTCCGAACCTTCTGGTTGACAGGCGCCACCGACCAAGCTGTTCAAAAACGCGAAGTGGATTTGGGAGACATTCCCCCATTATTCTGCAGGCCTAGAAGAAGCCCAAAATTAAACAATGAATCGAGACAAGCGTCCGTCTGCGGAGGATTCGGAGGAATGAACAGTCGCAGGCATTCTAGCGTGCCGAGAGGTATATGTTTGATTAATTTTATTTGCATCATCTTGGTGTCTTGGTGTTGCTTTCCATTTTAGTTGGTTTTTTGATATTAGTTATTTTAGTGGTGTTGGTTCTCTAATTGTTTATATCCTCTGCATTTAGTTTCTTCTTCAGTTTCATTTTTCTCACCGCACCCGTTTTTTATTGAGAAGAAAATCTTGTCCAAACCGTCGACTTTTCTTCCATTAGGTACAAGTGTCGAAGTGGAAAGCACATCTACACTTCAGAATTCGAGTCCCCTTCCTATGCGCCATCTCAAAGTAAACCGTCATAACTTACATGTTCCAGAGCAAGGTTCCAAACTGACTATTAACACAGCTTTTGGGAGTCAGATAATAGAAAACTCGGAAGAGTCACGTAGGGGATTACGGCCGCGACGGGTTCTTTCCAGCATTGCTTCTAGCTCCGATGAGCAGAAAAAGAGCCAGAATATGCTTAATAAAATACGAGAATCAAAAAGTTTAGATCCTCTACCTTTAGTGAGAAACAAACCGGAAACGGTGGTGGATGGAAAGCCTTTAGAGTTTCGGAAAAGATCGACGAGGTCGCTAGAAAACTGTGATAAGTGCGGCGAGGTACAGATCATCGCCATACCGGATGATAAACTGATTAACAACAATTTTCCAAATGGTAATATCTTGAGCGTACCGGCAGAAGAAAATAATTACATAGAAGACGTACAAGTTCCGCTGCTTAATACCACGCAACATCCGATAGTGAGAAGAAGGGGCGGTAGCGGGATTGATGATACTCTACAAAACAACACCTCAAAAAAGTAAGAGCGGCTATAATTTACAGTACTTTTCCGTGTTAGGTTAATAAAGATTTGCAGCTCTAATTTTTCAAACTTAACAAAACAATTCTTTCTGTCGAGAACAAAAAGAAAACAATAGTTTTCAGCTAACTGTTCTTTTATGTGTCTGTTGCAGATGGCGCTCGTTGGAATCATTGCCCGCAACTTGCGACCCAGTGACGGATATCCAAAACAAAAAGAAAGCATCCTTGAAAAGCTGGTTAGTGGGACTTTTCAACGGTAACGGCTTAAAAGCCAGCAACACGTCTCTAAGAAAAGGCGTCATAAACGAATACAATAACTTAACAGAGAAAGAAAGTATTGTGTAAAACAGTACAATAAAATTAATTGTAGTGTTGTTAATTTTCAACTTCTAAAGAAACTGATATATCTCATCATATAAATATGAATGAGGGAAACTAGTCGAATTATTATTAACGATAATAATTTATAGAAAAAAAAAGAACTGTCATATTTTGATAGTTTAAAACTTTCCGAATACTGTGAAGTATAACATTAGTAATGGATCTGATCTGTACGTTATCTTGCACAGTAGTTTGGAATAACATATAGAGAATTATATTTTTTGATGGAAAACGACTTACTAGTATATTTTCTATGCCTTTTCTGACTACTATACTGGTATACTGTTGCATTTATATTCTATATTCATTGTGATTTATGTGACTGAAGGATACAATTTCAATCTTTCATGTTAATTTTGCCATATTATATTTAAAATCTAATTGTTAAGTCGTAGATACACGCCCACTTCTCACTCTTCAATTTTGTAATTGTATCTTTCAAAATGAGATAAGTTTTGCAACTTATTCGTAGCTTCTTCAAGTTAGTTCTCCTTCTTGTCTAATCGTTTCTCTTTGTAACTCCCACTGATTAGCATTAAATTTATGTGATAGTGTAACTGATGAACGAATCAAGAGCTCTAAATATTGGGTGTAGTTTTTATCAAACAAAAAGAAAATAAACACAATTTTAAGTATGTGAGATATAGTTTTAAGAAGTGTTTTATATGTAAACATCTGTTACCATTTTCGCAAATTATAATAAGTGTATGTAAATGAAAGATTTAACAAGAAACATTTCTTTAAGAAACTATTGTGATTATATTTTTTTATAATAATATGTTAATTTTATTGCTGCCTAAATGTTCATTCAAATTAGAAGCTGAGTTGGCGTTTTGGAATCCTACTGTGGATAGAGCTGTATAGATAATAACGACAGCATTTAAATGTGAACCATTTTGAAAGATCTGACTGTTTTTCTTTTTTCGTTAGTTATTAAAACAAGATGGTACAAGTCAGAATTTTGTGTTAGAGGCTGTGAATATTATCTTCATGTGTAAATAAACTATGTAAGAATCATATCTTTGCACTATTGAATATATGTGCCATTAACTTATATAAAGTTTGTGTATATTGAGGTACCTAAATCTTATGTAAATAGAGTGTTATTAGTAGGTATTGTTTGATAATATACTTATTTATTTATTACGCAGTTCTTTCATTTTTATTAAATACAGATTTATTTCAACAAATTAACGCTTATCTCCAGCAATCATAGACTGCAATTCGCAGTGGTCTGGAGGGCATTTTGGGGCTTTAGGATTGGGATCACAAGGATCACAAAGTGGTTTATCCTCAAGTTTTCCTTTAACCATATCCATAGGACGCCCCCCAACGAATTCACCTTTCTTTATATGTTCAGCCAAAAGTGGAATCGCATTTTCAAACAAACACAATTCATAATCGGTTAATTCAGGAATGCCCAAATTTTTCGTAATACCACCTAAAACCGCTTATAATAAATGCATCACATTTCTAACCGTCTGTACCTGGGCCCAGTAATAAAGGTGTAACCATATATTTAAGCTGTGGATGAGCTGAAGATTTCACATACGCACACTCCACAATGTTATTTTGTCCTCTCAACGCCTTCACTAATGAAAGGACAAAACGTGCAGTCGCAAAGGCGTTAGATAAATAGGCTCCGTCGGAGGATCTCACCTTTATCAAATTATCAGTAGCTCCTCTTACACAGTTTGTTATATCTTCCAGTTCGTCCTAAAAATAATGTTGATTTACAACGTTGTTACTGTAAATTTAAATCTTACATTGCTGAACTCGTTACATGGTGAGGCTTGTGATAAAACAGGCACAATTGTTTTTTCAGTGTGGCCTCCTATTATTGGAACTACAACACATTCAGGATCTATTCCCATTACTTCAGCCACAAATTTGTTAGCTCTGACAACATCTATTGTTGTTATTCCGAAAATGGCGAAAGGATTGTAATGGCCATGTTTTTTCATAATTTCGCTAAACATCGGAACTATGCTGTTTATAGGCTCTGTTCCAATGGCTATGACAGACTAAAGTTTTGCAAATTTTAAACTACTGATTTTCTCAAATCATTGCCTTACTCTAGGAGTAAATTTGGCTACGTTAACAGCCAGTTCCTTGATTACATGCGCATTTTTCTCAAACATACTATTGTAATTGTGGGTGCTAGTATGCGATGCAGCAGCAAGAATAACCACCACATTGGATCTCTAACAAAATAAACATCCATTATGAATTTTATACAAGACACCGTTGCGTGGTTTTATTATCCCTCGATAACGTATCCTGCATTTCCTACTAAACTATTTGAAATTTTTAAATCACGTGATTAAACAAATATTTTGAATAATGTATACAGAGCCTATCAAATTCTTACAGAAAGAGCTCGGTTTATGTCCTTGAGACCAAAGTACGTGGTTACTCTACATTTTGTATCAACATAATTTAAATCGTTAACAAAACCAGACAGTGATTTATTATCATAAAGACACAATTCATCAATAAAAGGTGATTGCTTTAACATCAAAGATACAGCTTTTCCAAGTTTGCCTAAAGTAAGATTTTCATAAAAATTATAAGTAATAAATTGATAATTACCTCCAGCACCGAGAACTGTTACTTTCATTATGTTCGAATTGCTGTAATGCCTGAACCATGGTTTGGGAAAACTTGGATTATTCAGGAAAATTTTCGAAGTTTCACGATAATAATTAAAATAAATTCTTGCGCTACTTGCACATAATCTACCAAGAATTTTATCCATCACAAATAATTTATTAGTGGATCAATTTACGTTAAAATTGGTTTATTGAAAATTTTTGAAAAATTTTGAACATGGAGATGTCAAAAAATGATTTTATTGCCTACTTTTGAAATCCAAACAAAATAAAATCAAAAAAATGTTAAAGACCACGAGACTCTTACCTTAATAAATTACGTCCTGATTTCGTTAGTTTCAAAACTGTGAATAAAGTTAGTATTAATTGTGCAATAACTCTTTCACTCACCTTTTATCGCACAATATTTTAAAACCAACCGTTTTGGAAGCACTGATCTTGTATTTGAGGTTTTTACACTTCTGTCAATGATTCATTGTTGCCAACTTCAAATAAACAAACATTTGATGATTCACACAGAAAACCCATTTTTTAATAACGTTAATTTTGTGTTGGGTTTTTATTTAGAATTAGGTTGTAAATTCGAAATTTTTCCACACTGACATATAATTAATTTTTGGTTATTTTGGTTTTCATCTGTACACGCGGAAGCAAAAAAGTAAAAGATCGCGTACTAATTCTAGCCCAAATTCTCGTCCTTTCTTTGGTTGGCCATTTGCACAAACATTTAGGTTAAGTCTAATATAGTGAACAATTTAAAACTTATTCATAATCGTAAATACAATCGACAAAATATCTCTTATTTTATATTATGGCAGATGCAAAGAAGGTGAGTGTTTAAATACGCTAGAAAATGTTAGATATATTGCCGAATTCTTCATGCAAAATCAGCATGTTTTTCTGACAGTTTTTCCTCAGAATCATTTGACAAAACGATTCAAAATTCATAGCGAAAATAATGCCTTCTTCATACACGAGTTGTGCAGAGGATTGGGAGAATGAATCAGACTATAAAGAGGTTCTTCAAGCCTTCCATTTGTATTTAGTTAAATTTTTTTGTTCTGTAGGTTCTGGAATACAAAGACAGTTTGAAGAAAGAAGCAGAAGAATTACTGTTAAAAGGATTCCCTGCGACCATAGTGAAATTGAACGCATTGCTAGAAACGCCCCAGTTCAAAAATAGACGATTCATTGATGTACATCAAGATTTGAATATTCCTGTCCCAGATCCAATTTTGCTCAACAGCCATACTGATTTGCCCCCTGCGAAGAAGGTTAAGTATGACAATAGCATATCCCAAGATGGAACGAAAGTTATGATTTTGCCAACTGGTTCAGTACCGACTAACAAACATTTAGTGGAGCTTGTTGAAGCTGTCAAACCACACATCCGTAAACTTGTAGAAGATTCCAATACTGTGAGTCACTGATTTCATATGTACAACTGATTTGTCATGAAATTTATTACAGATGAAGATGTGGATATCATTTATGATACCAAAAATAGAAGATGGCAACAATTTTGGTGTTTCAATCCAAGAGGACACGCTAGCTGAAGTTCAATCAGTAGAATCTGAAGCGGCCGCCTTTTTTGATCAGATATCGCGGTATTTCATTTCCAGAGCTAAAGTCATTTCCAAAGTTGCTAAGTATCCCCATATAGAGGATTACAGGAGGGCTGTCCAAGAACTTGATGAAAAGGAGTATCTCAGTCTATGGTTGGTAATGTGTGAAATAAGAAACCGATATTGTGCCCTACATGATATTGTTGTGAAAAATCTGGACAAAATCAAGAAGCCTCGTTCTACTAACGCTACTGAATCTTTGTACTAAAAGCTGCATAACTTCTAAATAAAAAAGAATTTCATTCACATACTGTAATTTTTCTGTTCAATTTTGTGTATGTGCAGTGTGACTTGAGTATTATCATACAAATATTTTCTTAATAAAATAATACTTGTAATTTTTTTCATATAATTAAGGGTATTTTGTAGTGACACTTAGCAGTTAAAATCCATTAAAGCTGTTGGGGATTTATAAATTTTTATTTTATTTTTAAATTTGATCCAGAATTACAAACATTTTGATTTATAAAATTAAAATTGTAAACAACATTGTGGCATAATTGGAGAATAAAAATCTTCTACAAAAATGGAAAAATTGTACTTCAACCTATAAACACAGTAAAAAGAATCTTCCTTGAAGAAAGGAGATGTTGATTGTCTTAAAATTATTACATTGGAAACTTATGCTTAAATCAATTATTTTGAAAAACCACCCAACTTTGTAGGTAAGTATACTGAAAAATACGTTTTCTTAATGTAACCTTAGAGGATAAAAACTTTAGTATTTACATCATATACCTATTATGTATTTATTTTATATTAATCCACTAATGCATTCCAAAAGCTTTTAATCACATATCAGGTATCAATACGTGATTTTTCAAATTTATACAATTATCTTTAAGTAATTTTATACACCGTTATTAGTGTTACAAGACGTTTTATTCAAATATAAAAAAAGAAAATCTACAGTAGCGGAAACTTTTAAATTTTGTTTGCAAATTTTGTAATTTTCATTAAAAATTATTATTATTGTTATTTATTTATTTAGCAAATACACTTCTTTGATTTGAAATGAGAAGACGAGTGCTATAAACTCACACAGTAAATCAGATGCTATTAGTTTGGAAAATTATAAAATTAATAACCAA